>JAXIVJ010011325.1:0-43935 GCA_036785665.1 Chirona hameri
CTCTCGCTCTCGCTCTCGCTCTCGCTCTCGCTCTCGCTCTCGCTCTCGCTCTCGCTCTCGCTCTCGCTCTCGCTCTCGCTCTCGCTCTCGCTCTCGCTCTCGCTCTCGCTCTCGCTCTCGCTCTCGCTCTCGCTCTCGCTCTCGCTCTCGCTCTCGCTCTCGCTCTCGCTCTCGCTCTCGCTCTCGCTCTCGCTCTCGCTCTCGCTCTCGCTCTCGCTCTCGCTCTCGCTCTCTCTCGCTCTCTCTCGCTCTCTCTCGCTCTCTCTCGCTCTCTCTCGCTCTCTCTCGCTCTCTCTCGCTCTCTCTCGCTCTCTCTCGCTCTCTCTCGCTCTCTCTCGCTCTCTCTCGCTCTCTCTCGCTCTCTCTCGCTCTCTCTCGCTCTCTCTCGCTCTCTCTCGCTCTCTCTCGCTCTCTCTCTCGCTCTCTCTCGCTCTCTCTCGCTCTCTCTCGCTCTCTCTCGCTCTCTCTCGCGCTCTCTCGCGCTCTCTCGCGCTCTCTCGCGCTCTCTCGCGCTCTCTTCGCGCTCTCTCGCGCTCTCTCGCGCTCTCTCGCGCTCTCTCGCTCTCGCTCTCTCGCTCTCGCTCTCGCTCTCTCGCTCTCGCTCTCGCTCTCTCGCTCTCGCTCTCGCGCTCTCGCTCTCTCGCTCTCGCTCTCTCGCTCTCGTCGCTCTCTCGCTCTCGCTCTCTCGCTCTCTCGCTCTCGCTCTCGCGCTCTCGCGCTCTCGCTCTCTCGCTCTCGCTCTCTCGCTCTCTCTCGCTCTCGCTCTCTCGCTCTCGCTCTCGCGCTCTCGCTCTCTCGCTCTCGCTCTCTCGCGCTCTCGCTCTCGCGCTCTCGCTCTCGCGCTCTCGCTCTCGCGCTCTCGCTCTCGCGCTCTCGCTCTCGCGCTCTCGCTCTCGCGCTCTCGCGCTCTCGCGCTCTCGCTCTCGCGCTCTCTCTCGCGCTCTCTCGCTCTCTCGCTCTCTCTCGCTCGTCTCTCGCTCTCTCTCGCTCTCTCTCGCGCTCTCTCTCGCTCTCTCTCGCTCTCTCTCTCGCTCTCTCTCGCTCTCTCTCGCTCTCTCTCGCTCGCTCTCTCTCGCTCTCTCTCTCTCTCGCTCTCTCTCTCTCGCTCTCTCTCTCTCGCTCTCTCGCTCTCTCTCTCGCTCTCTCTCTCTCTCGCTCTCTCTCTCTCTCGCTCTCTCTCTCTCTCTCTCTCTCTCTCTCTCTCTCGCTCTCTCTCTCTCGCTCTCTCTCTCGCTCTCTCTCTCTCGCTCTCTCTCTCTCGCTCTCTCTCTCGCTCTCTCTCTCTCGCGCTCTCTCTCGCGCTCTCTCTCTCGCGCTCTCTCTCGCGCTCTCTCTCGCGCTCTCTCTCGCGCTCTCGCGCTCTCGCGCTCTCGCGCTCTCGCGCTCTCGCGCTCTCGCGCTCTCGCGCTCTCGCGCTCTCGCTCTCGCTCTCGCTCTCGCTCTCGCTCTCGCTCTCGCTCTCGCTCTCGCTCTCGCTCTCGCTCTCGCTCTCTCTCGCGCTCTCGCGCTGTCTCTCGCTGTCTCTCGCTGAATTAGCTGGCATGGAATTCCACTTATTTTCGTTTGGCAAGGGTCGCGGGCCTGCAAAGTTAGGGAAAACGGGAAATGGGTGAGCAGACTACGGCAGCATACTTGACGTGCGAAAAATACTCACATTGCTCAGCGTTGTCGGCGGCGCGAGAGACCCGAACTCCTCTGTCACTGGTCCACCGGACCTCTCCTCTGTCTCGTCCACCGTGCCTCTCTTCTGGCGGGGTGCCTTTTTATAGTTTCTTCCCGTCAGCGGCTGCCGGCGGCGGCTGGGTGCGGAAAGACCCCCGTCCTGTGATTAGCCGAGCGTCTCTGTACTTAGTTTTACACTTCCGGTGCTTACCAATTCTATCTACCCGTATATTTATTGTCGATATTATAGCCTTGCATCCTTTTAATCGGTATTTTCTCTCATTTTGATGACATCATTCAGAGTCTGTGACGTGTCTCTGGAGAATCCGAATGTTTGATCGACCGTTGTGATTGTCATGATATTGATCATTCTCTCCTTGCTGTATCGGCTTTAATTGTCCCTCTTAGCTATGTTTGACGTCCACCTCGTGCTTTCCTTTGAACATTTGCATCAATATTGGTCCATCATATCACTTTATCCGTAATGATCTATCGCTTTTGAACCGCCGATCTGTCGATAGCATATGGTGATTACCTACTTTCCTGATTTGTTCTTGACATCAGCTCTTCAATCATTAGCTTCCCATCAACTCCTCTAGTCGCTTTTATTTCTTTATACTTCTTCTTACGCCGCTGTTGCTTGGTGCCATTAGTGTTGCTCCCGGCGATGCCCTTATTTGGTGACGTCTTGAGTCCCGTGACATCCAGCGGTGCTTTGGCGGCGTGTGCGTCGAGGGGGGGGGGGGGGGGGGGGGGGAGGAGTGAGGGGGAGGGGAGGGAAGGGTGCGGCGGTTCTGATGGTGCGGGTTCTAGCTAAATAATGTGGTTCGCTGACGGTGCGGATTCACGTCGAGTGGTAGGATTCAGAGAAGCTTCGCCAGGCTCGCGTTCTCTGCGGGCCATACCTGACTGCTAATGACAGACTTATAATTGCTGCCTGATAATGGCGGCCATCATGGCTTTGTTGAGAACGTGCCGTCTGGGCGGCTGCGCACGGCTTTTTGCCAGTGTCGTTTTGGTCTGGTGGGAAGGGCGGCGGTGGCCGGCTCGGTCCGTCTGGAAGCCGGCCGGCTACGGTCAATAGTAACATCATTTTAATAGAAGATGTACCCCGCTACAGGTCTCTTTTAAGCCAGATAAGAACCGTTTGAGGATGTCTTTCCCTCCCTTCAAATCACGACTTAAAAACATGTTTGATCTAAGATGAACTTTTTATTTTCATTATTTACCCCCGCGCTCAACATCGCATTTTCATTATTTACCCTGCCCTCAGCTCAACAACATTTTTATCTCTCTCGCTGGGGTGGTGGTAAAAGAGCCCTCAGTATTGGGAGGGGGCCCTGACGCTCCGGGGGCCAATAAAACTGGCCGCGGGTACTACCTTGGCGAAATCCTGGATACGCATATGCTCCGAGGTGCCCCCAGCCAGACTGAGCGGCCCTCTAAAGCCGATAGAAGGCCTTCAGTCGGCCTGAGGGGGCCCTCGGTAGGTCTGACGGGCCCCCAGAAGGCCGGAGACTTCAACATGGGCCTCTCCGACGTTTTTAGCGACCATTTAGGGGCCCTGCAAAATATAGTGGCCTAAATCAGAGGAGATACTATTTTGCGCCATTTTTTTTTGGGGGGGGGGAGGCTTTGGCCGTTTTGGCCGAGGCCCCATCCCCCTGGGTTTATTTGCCCTCCCCCATCCGAAAATACGATCCACCGCCACTGCTCAATACGATATTTTTGTTTAGTTTCACTGCCCCCCCCCCCACAAACACACACTTTTGGTGACGTTCCTACGTCCCTGTTAATACCCATGAAAACGGATTTTCATCGAAACCTGAAATGCAGTGTGTTTTGGTCCTGTCGATCTGTCTTGGAATACCCAATTCCTGAAAATACCCTCTCAGACCGTCTGAAGGCCGCTTTCAGACCGGCACAATCCATAGGGTTTAAAAACCTTAAAAAGTTTAAAAACCCAGCCTCAGGTGTAAAAAGACCCTTTCAAATCAGCGTAGGGCCCCTCGTACCGACCGATGGTCCTTTCAGACCAACCGCGGGCCCCCTTGTCAAGTTGCCCTCCCCCAAAGGCCAGGGCTGCGACCACCCCTGATCGCGTTGGCCATTGCTTACATCGTACTCGCCAAGGTTCGAAATATACAGGTCGTCTAACTTCCAGGACCAACAATCTTGAAGTGGCTGTCAGCTAATCAGCGGCGGGACTAGCCTAGACCCCATTTTGCAAATTATAAATTAAATTGCTTAAAAACAGCTAAGTTTTGGGTAAAATGACCATAGCATTTTCGACATTTCAATAACGGTCAAAGATAATGGTAATCTCAGTTCAAAACGAATACAAAGGTGAGACATTCCCTTTAACCCTCGCCCGGGTAGGGGGGTGGATGCCACCCCCTAGTGAAAAAGTCCTGCAGGATTCCTGTTGGACTGTCCCACAAACATGGTGTGGGATTTTCCTGTGGGATTCCTGTGAGGAATTTAGACATGTCCCACAGGATAAATTTCTACCGGAATCCCACAGAGAATCCCACAGGACATCGTACAGGAATCCTACAGGACATCCTACAGGAATACCACAGGATATCAAACAAGAATCCCGCAGGATATCCTACAGGAATCCCACGGAAAATCCCACTGAAAATCCCGCAGAAAACCTACAGAAAGTCACACAGGAATCCCACTGGAATCCCACAGACAATCCTACAGGAATCCCACAGACAATCCTACAGGAATCCCACATACAATCCCACATGAAGTCCCACAGGAATCCCACAGGATTCATACAGATCCCACATATAATCACACATAAAATCCTCAGAACACCACAGGAAATCTCACAGAAAATCCCACAGAAAATCTCACAGAAAATCCCACTGAAAATCCCACTGAAAATCCGGCAAGAAACATACAGAGAATCTCACAGAAATGCCACAGGTATCCCACAGAAATCCCACTGAAATCCCACATGAATCCCACAGACAATCCTACAGGAATCCCACATGCAATGCCACATGAAATCGCACAGGAATCCCACAGGAATCCCATAGGATTCCTACAGGTCCCACATATAATCCCACATAAAATCCCTCAGAATCCCACAGTAAATCCCACAGAAAATCCCACAGAAAATCCCACAGAAAATTCCACAGAAAATCCCATTGCAAATTCTGCAAGAATCATACAGATAATCCCACAGAAATCCCACAGGAATCCCACAAGAATCCCACAGGAATGCCACAGACAATCCTACAGGAATCCCACATACAATCCTACAGGAATCCGACAGAGATCCGACAGGAATCCCACAGAAAATCGTACAGGACTCCCACAGAAAATCCCACAAGAATCCTACAGGTCCCATGGAAAATCCCACAGAAAATCCCACTGAAAATCCTGCCGACAAGCCTTCAGGAATCCCACACGACAGGAATCCTACAGGAATCCTACAGGAATTCTGAAAAAAATATTACAGGAATCCGACTGGAAATCTTAGGGAATCCCTAACGGCCGGAGGAAACCACAAAAAACCTAAACAAACAGACAAACAAACAAACAAACAAACAAACAAACCTCAGATGATTTTTTGGGGGCTTCTGGCAGTTTCTAGGACATTTTGTGACGCTGATTTCAAATTTGGGATCCATTTTACATAATTATATGTTCTACTGGGGTCATGCGCTTCCAAAGGTCAAGCGAGGTCACTGACCTCAGATGACCTGACATGACCTTTTTGGAATTTTGCAGTTTTTAGGACATTTTGTGACGCTGATTACGAATTTGGCACCCATTAAGCATTATGGCATGCTCATTCACGATTATAGCTTGATAAAAATCAATTTATGCGCATTTACAATTGTGATGACTTTTGGGTCATTGACATGACATCAGAGGTCACATAATGAACCGAAACCTTAAAATCGGATATCAGCGTCTTCCTCTCGTCACAAGCAACACGCTCGTCTTTGAATCGAATCTCTAGTTCATTTACGGGCGAATCGCTAAGGGGGGTCGTACCCCCCCCCCCCCCCCCCCCCTACCCAAACACATAGTGATTTTGCCCTACCCGGGCGAGGGTTCAGGACAGTCAACAGCAGTTTCATGTATCTGGAAATGTGGACTCGGAATTAGATATGCTGCATGCAGCATCTGACCTGGCGACAACTCGTCAGGTACCGTCTGATGTTACACGGCGGATTTGCATCGCTGAGTCTGCAGTACCACGGGCTGGCCGGATCGGCCACCCCTCTCAGCATGACCAACCACTCTTACTTCAACCTGGCCGGCCACGTGAGTGCACTGCAGAGCGTCCAGTCTGACCTCATTAGTCTGCAAGGTGCTTGACTCAATCATCAAAGATAAGATTGTTGAATTCTTGGAGCAAAATTAACTCATCAATGATCAAGGATACACAGCATGCGGCTTTAGGAAGGGACGTTCTTGTTTAACTAATCTTCTGGAGTTTTTGGATGTTGCGACAGATAGCTTTGATCAGATTAAACCCCAACCTGGCCAATGTCGCCTTTCTTTATTTCAGTAAAGCATTTGACAAAGTCCCCCATACAAGACTAGGGTTGCAACTTAAAATGCATGGGATCAAGGGCAATATTCTCGATTGGATAGAAACGTGGAATTCAGGACGTCAGAATAGGGTTACATTAAATGGGTGCAAATCACAATGGAAGGAAGTTCCCAGTGGGGTTCCACAGGGCTCAGTCCTAGGCCCATTGCTTTTGATAATATTTGTGAATGCAATTGAGAACAGTATATATACAGTGGGGTTCGATCTAAAATTTGCAGACGATCTCAAAGTTGTCAGGATTATTAGAGGAAGACATGATCAGGATGTTTTTAAATCAGATCTGGACAAGCTTGTTGAGTGGTCTGAAGCATGGCAGATGAAATTCAACTTGAGTAAATGTGAGATTATGCACGCTGGACGAGTTAGCAGTAAACATAGGTATGAAATGGGTGGGTAAAAACTGAAGCAGATTGAAAAGGAAAGATATTTTGGTGTCGTGGTAAACAATAGACTATCATCGTCAGACCAGGTTGTAGAAGCTAGGAAAAAGGCACTTAGAATGCTAGGGGCCATTAACAGAAATGTTTCCTACACAAGTGAAAAGGTAACAACAAAACTGTATTGTGCATACGTTAACCCTATTTGTAACAGGGGGGGGGGGCGGATTCCGCCCCCCCCCCCCCCTCATGTTTTTCACAGATATCTCCAGAACGGCTGGGAGCAGGGCCATGACATTTTCGGACTTTTCATAGAATTGAATACCGCATTTGGAGTCAAAATTTTGAGTTCTTAACCTGAACAGAGGCGGTTCCAGGGCCCAGTTTTGGGTGGGTTCGGAGGCGAAATTTGGCGATAAAACGGAAATGCGATCTTCACGGTTTCTTCCTAACTGCATCAAGTATAAATGAGTTACATCAGTTTACGGTGATTGCAACAAGTGCAAATTAGTTAATCTTAATGAAATATCATAAGAATTACATGGCAGAGGCGGTTTCAGGGGCTTGAAAGGGGGGGGGGGTTCCAGGAAGTATTCAATGCTTGGTGGGAAGCCAATAGAGCGATGTAAGGGGCATTTATAGCTATCAAGATGTAAAAGATAGCTTCTGCTTCCATTATTTGCATAATTCATTACATATAGAGTTTCAGGGGCTTGTTCAGGAACATGAAAGGGGGGGGGGTGACTGGCATAGAGATGACGATATCCCAGCGATAACGGCGCAATAGACGTTTAGCTTATAATTATATATGCACATATGAGGCCAGAAAAGGGAATAAAGTCATTTTTGGCAGAGGCGCGCTCAGGAATGGAAGAAAGGGGGTCATATTATTGCAAGGAAACTAAGAGGCATGGGCGTACAATGACATAACATACTGCAGTTTTCGGATGAAACACGCACCACAGGCTACTCTACGAACGATTATAAGATAATAGGCGAGTCCAGGTAGGGTAAAAGGGGGGGGGTAAGCAATGTCATTGAAGTTGTAAGTGAAATAGTCACTGTTGACTAGTTAGTATCATAATAGCGGATAATATACTTTTCAAAATGTCTTGCGCCGCCCCAGTTTGGATCCTGGATACGCCTATGATGAAGTGCAACATGCAAAAAGGAACTATCTACGATCAGTAACATATTTATAGTGCTGGGTAGCAACTTGTCTGCGGTTAATATTTTTTCCCAATTTCCCTCTCTTTTTCACTAACCTGGTACCGCCTATGGAAAAGAAATATGATGTATAACCGTTTTGTCTAATGTCACAATCACATACCATTTCATTTATATATAAAAAACATCCAAAAATGGTTTTATTACGCATTTACTTCACCCCCATATTGAGTGACCTGCACACGCCTATGATTTTTGAATTTTCAAACTTCACCGTCATATATCAATTTCCAATTCAATCTCTATCGATTCCTATTAGTTGTGTTCAAATCGGTCGATAAACATGAAAGCTATGTCGGATCAAAAATACCACTAAAATTTGTAGTTTTTGCCCCCTGTTGCCCCCCTATCCAAAATTTAGATATTTTTATTATTTAGAAATGTAGATCGTGTTGAGAGGAACCAAATACCGTTTCATTTTTGAAAATAGGACGGGTAGATCTCGAGATCTCCGGGGGGGGGGGGGAATCCGCCCCCCCCCCCCCCTGTTACAAATCGAGGTAGCCAGGAGCCTGTTACAAATAGGGTTAAACCACATTTGGAGTATTGTGTGCAAGCCTGGTCTCTAACATATGAGAAAGATTGCTGGTTTTTAGGAAGAGTTAAAAAAGGGCAACACAAATGGTGAATTGTCCTGGTAGTTTACCTTATTGTGAGATATTTGCAGGGCTGTCCCCGCCAACGTCACAGTCATGCATAGCCATGACCAGCAATACAGTGGGTTCAGCACGGTCGCCATGCAACCTGCCACATTGCATGGCTTCCGGACCAGATGGTGGGTTCAGTGGACGAATGCTACGCCTTGGGGAACACGCAATGGGTGGCCTGCCGATGGGCATATTGGGTGGGTCTTTAAACCCACCAATGTTAGCATTTAATACCGTGGTAGGGACCAGGCACGTAGCCAAGATTTCGTCCAGGGGGTGCGGCGCCTCGAAAAGGCCCCCTTCCCGAGCGCTGAAAGGGCCCCTTCCGAGGCGTTGAAAGGTAAAAAAACGGATGAAAAAGCACGTTACAAGGATGTAAAATGCAGTATGACAGGTATGGCATGGGCCATACCAACGTTTAGGACTTGTAGTTAGCAAACTGCCATATCAACTTTCGAACCAGCAACACCAATTTGGAATCAGCTATACCAACTTGGAATATTTGTTTAAGCTCAAGACCTGAAACCCTTAAACAAATTGCGCTGCGGAGCGGCGCGACAATTTTGAGTCTTATGCATTCTCATCAATGCTTATGGTGCGGACCTCTAAAAATGTTATTGTGCGTTTAAAAGTGCGTTAAAAAAATTATAAAGTGAACTATTTTGCCCTATTATATAGGAAAGTAGCAACATAACACATAAATGCGCCGAGAAACGGCCGTTTTTTCTAACCCTCATATAATTGAATAAAGGAGTTCATCTTGGAATAAGTTAAATAATCATCATCTGGAATAAGTTAAATAAGTTAAAGGAGTTCATCTTGGAAATTTTTCCCAAACTCGATTTGATTATATTTTTTAATATAATTTCTTTTTATGTTGTCAAAAATGGCGCCGAAAAATATCGCGCCGATGCAGGACAGAAGGCCGTAAATTATTATTGTTTATCAAAACTATATGCATGCTCTCTGAGTCAGAGTCCTGACGTCACGCGAATTAAAAAAAAATGGTTCAGCCAATCAGATTCGAAAGTATAATAACATGATCCTATAATAACATGATCCAGAAGTAAGGATAGACTCGCATTAGAGATGTACCAACCGGCAGCCGGCGGTTCGCTTGCTAGCCCAGCTGCAAGCTGATTGGCTGATGGTATATCCACTGCCCGGGCTAGATCCAGCACCAATTCTTTCGCCAGCACCGCATTCCTTCGTCAAAAAATCAAATATATTCGGCTAGAGAGTCTTTTCAGTCAAGAAAACTTGCAGATAGGGGTTTCCCATCACGGGCTACAAAACAGCTATCTCAGTTTAAAACTAATGTTGAAGGTGAACTATTTCCTTTAACCTGCGCCCTTCAGGGGGTTTGCACCGAAAACGAACTGCAGGGGGTTGATTTCCGCCCCCCCCCCCTCCACCGTAATATCTCGAAAACTACGCTATGTAGCGACAAACGGAAAACGGAATTTGATAGCTTGATACAAATTCTATCGAAAGTATTTCAATGTTTTTTTAGGTCGGGTCCAAATTGAGGTCACCAGAGGTCAACGAAGGTCAATTTTTCCAGTTGTTTTCCTGTTTTAGGACTTCGCTCCAGAAATCCCCATATATCTCGGAAACTATGCTAGTTAGAAACAAACAGAAAAAGCAAAGGCAGCCAGTGAAATTTTCAATCGACAGGGTGTCCTCAAATCTGATCTCAGGTCAATATTTGAGGCTCCAGAGGTAAAAAAATGCTGTTTTTTTGCAAAATAGTTGTTCGCAATTAATTTTCTATCAAATGAATATAACGGAAAACTGTTTAAGTCATTGTGTTTATCTCGTCAAGGCGCTTCGAATGATATACATGGTGACCTTGTTAAGTCAACATAACAAAATTGACCTCAGGTCAAGGTCAAGTGGTGACTCAAGTATGGCATGTTGCATATTGGAAGACGTGTCTCGACGAGACAAACACATTGCTGTCTGTTTTACTTCTCTATCTTCATTATGTCGGGAGTTATTGACAAAACAAAAATATGGTGACCTCGCATGACCTCAAATGTCCCCATAGGGGTCACTGAACAAAACTTACACTTGGATCATCAAGAATATCCTATAATAACATGATCCAGAAGTAATTGGACTAATATCATGCATATCCTTGAAATAGGAAGCATTTGTATATTTCCCCATTTACTTATTATGGGGAGGTTACGAAATTGACCTGACCTTAGGTCACCGATATCAAAATTATGAGATAAACGAATTGTAAGTACTTATGCGCTAATGACATTCTGCAAGTTTAAAACTGATCAGTGAAAAACTCTGGCTTTGGCACAACTGCAAACATTTTTGGAGGTGGGTCACTTGACCTGGTCTGGTGACCTGACCTGAGATGACCCGAGTTTTTTTTTTAAAGTGTGCAAAATTGATGTCCTAATAGGTGTGCCAAAAACCGGCGGCGCCGCGCGCCGCCGTTTTTTTCGCTATCTGCGAAAAACCTGAGGGGGGGCGGAAATCAACCCCCCTGCAGTGCGTGGGGTTAAATTGCGCCGCGGAACGGCGAAATTTGTTGAGTTGTATTGCCAAAAGACTAGGAACGGGAATGTCGGCTTTGTAGGTAACGGAAATATCTGCACAGGGTCGCCATCATGTTCATTTTCAAACGCGATGGTCGCCTAAGCTGCTTCGGCCACGTTCAACTCCTTTTCTCTCCTGCAATGCGGACACTCCCGTTCCCAGTCTAGCAACTCCCGGGACCGATACAGACAACCCGAGACGGGATGGAACAGCCAATAGTTCAGTAAATGGAAGAGTACCCCGATCAAAAATGGGATCAGAAATAGGTTGGCCCACCACCTATTGTCTGCGCTATCAGAGAACCATTGGAAAACAATAATATTAAAGACGAAGGCGAAAAAGTAATAGAACGCATAACGTTTTATGGCAGGAGTATCTGGTATGTTTATGTAGCAGAATAGATATACAAGGGCCATTATTGTGCGATAAAAAAAAAATCCCTTTCTTTCCCTTTCATCATATCTGTTCGGTCCGACTTAACAAATGTCATCCAGAGCAAACACCCTAGGAAAAAAAAGAAGCAGGCGAGCAATCCAGCTATCCAGTTGAGACTGAAGAGACACGCTAGGGCCATCACTCTGGACGACAGCAGACAGAGCTGAGCAAGTATTTGCATCACTTCACCGGCATGGCAAATAATTTTTTTGTAGTAAACAACACGCCTCGAGTTGACGGACGCGGTCCTTATGGCTATCGCAAGAGAGCCTAATGTCACTAAGCTGAAGAAGACTTCACTCGTCGAGCCACCCCATTCCTCGTTCATCAAACGATATACTTTAAGAATAAGCTGTGGCCCCGAAGAAAGAAACGCGTGTATTAGCCGAACGTGGGCCATGTCTGCCTGTCGTTGAAAGGCGTCATGATAATGTTCAAACTTTTTATGGCGGGAGATTTTCCAGGCATACTTGCCAGTGTCCCATGTTAGGAATATGAATCCCGCCACTGGGGATAACGCTTTCTCGTGATACGGCATAATATTGTCCCGCTCTTTATAATCGTTGTGACGCCACCAGTGCGACAGGAGGTTACTTACAAGGAGGGGACCTACCATAGTAATGCAAAATATCGTGAAATAATACCAATGGCCTCCAGAGCCATATTCCACCAGCTGATAGCAATTTATCCCAAAGCCCACAAGAAAAAGGACGATGGACAAAGCGTAGAAACACCAGAACATGCAGTCAATTTCTGGAGCTGGCGGCTTCAGCAAAAAATCCTTCCACCAGTTTAGAGAGCAGACTCTGGTAACCATGTCTGAAAAGCGTATGAATATAATCAATAAGGTGTCCAACTTTAGTCGAAAATTCTTACGACGAAAATGCACGCAAAGGATGAGATTCAACTCAAAACAAACAACACAAAGGAGAAGAAATGTTGATGACGAATATACATTCCAGTTATGCGTTAAATAAGAACAACAGAATATTTAAGTATCGATATGGCCGCATTTACGACACCTGGCGCAATATGAGTACTCTCCACTCTTCCCTACAAATCCAAGACTTCGCTATGGCAAATGTGGCGCACATAAGACGAATACTAATTATTTCCATATTTGCATCATAACTGTTGTTCATACTAAACACTAAAATAATATAAGTACATCATACATCATCATACATGCATAATCATACATAAGTACATCTTCCCTTGCAGCTATAATTCTTCAGGTTGTAAAACTGAATATTTTACAAGCTTTTGATCAATGCAGCAAATTGTTCGAAACAATGCATCCAATTCCGCCAGCCAATTTAAGAGTTGGTATGACAGTTTTTATAATGTTTATTATTTCCCACCTCGACTGTGTCGGTCCGGGTTATCCAGCGACTCAGCCAAGAGCGGGTCCAGAGGTGCAGCTTCTTCCCCAGACCTGGAGGCTGACCTGGCGGAGGAGGTCCCCAGTGTGGCGACCTCCTCCGCCAGGTCAGCCTCCAGAGGCCCCTCTCCGGAGGCAGGCATTTCTGAAACCACGTGGATTGTTGGTACACGCACTAAGTAGTTTGAACAATATCCCAGCCCCAGACACAGAACCAGTAATTTCTGTAATAGCGATCAGTGACATTTTGTCCTTTATCCGGGATCCATAATATTGCAGCGATATTTTAACACCATTCAGACAGTTATATATCGAGATGTTTCTTAATGAATAAATCACCATTGTCACGTCAAAACTCATTATATGACATCGAATCATTTCGAACCTCATACTCGAAGTCCTTTCCCAATATTAAACTAGTACAGGAATCACAAAATATATACACCACGCAGTGCCTGTCAAGCATATTTCAACACCAAAGATACAATTTCACCTGTCCCCTAAACGTGTCATAGGCGCATTATGTATGTGCGCTATTTGGAATTAACGTTAAGTTTTAAGAAAGGCATTTATGGCGCACAGGTTTCTTTTCGGTTGTCTTTTTGTCTAATATAAATGCCTAATCATAATTCCTACCACTTAGCACTTTCTATGATTTACCTAAACTAAAAACATGACAGTACCTATATACATATGCTTATCCTGCATAAGCGGCAACAATTCAAAAATAGCTTCCTTGCTGCAGATCCTGGCCCATGTTTAGAGACCGTCGACCAGAAAGTAATGTAAAAATGCTGATGACGAATATACATTCCAGTTATGAGTTAAATAAGAACAACAGATTATTTAAGTATCGATATGAGCGCATTTACGACACCTGGTGCAGCATGAGTACTCTCCATTCTCCCCTACAAATCCAAGACCCTAGCCAAGCCCCAGACACAAAACCAGAACCAAAACTATGAGAAATGTGGGCTGTGGCGCACATAAGACGAATATTGATTATTTGCATACTAACTGTTATTCATACTACGCACTAAAATAATATATGTACATCATTCCATCCCTTGAAGCTTTAATTCTTCACGTTGTGAAATTACATAGTTATCAAGCTTTTGGATCAATGTAACAAAGTATTGGAAACAAATGTCTCAAAATATGCCAGCCAATTTAAGAGTTGGTATGGCAGTTTGTATAATGTTTATTATTTCCCACCTCGACTGTGTCGGTCCGGGTTATCCAGCGACTCAGCCAAGAGCGGGTCCAGAGGTGCAGCTTCTTCCCCAGACCCTTGTGTGGCGACCTCCTCCGCCAGGTCAGGCTCCAGAGGCACCTCTCCGGAGGCAGGCATTTCGGAAACCACGTGGATTGTTGGTACACGCACTAAGTAGTTTGAACAATATTCCAGCCCCAGACACAGAGCCAGTAATTTCTGTAATAGCGATCAGTGACATTTTGTCCTTTATTCGGTATCCATAATATTGCAGCGTTATTTAACCCGCCATTGACTAGGTAGGGGGTGGGGGAGGGGCGTTCAATGCCCCCTGATGAATTTTCGTAATAGCTCAAAAACCAATAGTGCTATCAACCTGAAACTTCGGGTATCTTCTTCGAAATCATATTTAGGTCTTCTATGAAGAAAAAAATAAAGCAATTTCGTGGAAAATGTTCGAGTTATATTGAATATTGTGACGTCACCACACACGAGTTTTACACCAAAATCAGCTAAAATGTAACAGACCGTATAAAAGCCATATTTGAAGAAAAAATTAATAAAAAACGTCAAAAGATGGAAAATAGCAAGGGCTACAAAATGGCTATTTTTCCAAATTTAGACATTTTTGGTTTTTGACCACCCAAAATTCAACAAAGTTTTTGTTGGGGAGAAAATGCCCACAAAATCAAATTTTTGAAAGATATTCAAAAAGCCGAAATATATGTCAGAGAACTACATATGGGAACCTACCATACCAAATTGCAGAATGATATCACGATTTTTGACTGACTTATGGCATCTAAAGTATGGGTAACTCATGACGTCAAATTAAAAATTGTTTTTTTTTGGCATTTATTGACCAAATACAGACAAATCAATGGCACCACTGTATTTCTGAGACAAAACTGGTCTAGCTTTTTTTGTTTAGATTTATAAATTAAATTTTTTGACCTTCGGTGACCTGAACTTGACCTGAAATTGACATTTACGTGAAGTAAATAAATGAAAAAAAATAAATGAAGTCAGGTGGTAAAATGACTATCACTATCCAATTATACGTGGAAAATAACTCATAAAACATGTGTTGCATGACTTTCGTAGATATTTTGAGCATAGTGACCTTTTGTGACCTGACCTTGACCTTGACCTTGGCCAACAATCTCACTTTAGCTCATGGGGGATGTGTAGCATACCTTTGGAAGCATTTTTGGTGAAACTGGTCGCAATCGAAGGCTTTGGATGGAAAGTATGGTCCATAAAACTTAAATACGCCGATTTTGACCTTTGACCTGACCGTGACCTGACATTTGACCTCACTTTTACATTTTTTGGCATATATTTTAGTCTTTTTAACGTTGTGGTTATGTAAGGCATTGGGATAATACGTATTTTAAAGTTTTTATTTGACCTCCTTACAAAAGTTGAGTTTATGATTTAATGTTTTGTATGAATTTTCGAGCACGGCACATGATCACATACACAAACCTAAAAACACACCGATTAGCTTGCCAGCAGCAACTGTCGACGAAAACAACTTTACTGACAATGAGCGTGACAATCTGTTCGTATACACTTTCAACGAAATAAGTAAAACACAAGCTGTTGTCTAAACTTTGACTAAGTTTCAAATGCATGTGATTGCATAGTTATGAGATGATACGCCAGGAGGAGATATTTCTGTTCATGACGGGTTTCAACTAACGATTGAAGAGCGATTCGCATATCTTACGATGGGGATGATCTTTTGTTTTTTGCAAAATGTGAACTGAAAGAGGTATTTCATTACGCGGGATTCGATAGTCACCATGGACCGAAATAAAGTGATCACCAATGAGAGTGTCTGGCGTCTTGTTTCTCGCTGCTAAAACATGTTCATTGAACCGTGTTATGATCGCGGCAGATACAGTGGTAGTGAGCCAGATACCTGTATTCAGGACTAGACGGAGCGCAGCAGGTGCGCACGCAGCCAGTAACAACACGGAAGAGAGCAATGGCCGCCAAACAGCTGACAAACAGCTGACCACAACAACTGAAGGAAGACACTGCTAAATCATACAATCATACATAATTATAACTGATCCATACACCTCCCCCTGAGGTTCACAAACAAAACACAAATACTGATCCATACACCTCCCCCTGAGGTTCACAAACAAACAATGATCTTCACAATTCCCCCCTTACACATAAGACTTTTGCGTAGGATCGACTTGTAGACGGTTAGGGGGGGGGGGCGACTCCCTCGTGCTGCGTCGACGGGTCGCGTTCGATTCGTCCGCGAATCGAACTCGTTTGGCGGGAGGGTCCTTTCTTGTCGGTGGAGTGGTAGTCGCGACCGGCTGTGGAGGAATCTCGTTGGTGGGGACGAGTGGGCGACATGGACGTAGGAAGCGTCGATTACGCCACAGGATCCGTCCGCTCGGAAGCTTCACCAGGTAGGTCCGGTGACGTCCGATGGCGACGATAACCCCTATCCTGTCCCAGAGGCCCGTCTGGTGATCTTGCATCGTGACGTGAGATCCGATCTTCATCGGTGGGAGGGGTCGAGAGGCTTCGTTGTAGCGGTCCCGGGCGGCTTCCCGTTGAACTTGAGCGCGCTTGTCACACTCGTCAGCGGCCTGACGCCATCGGCTTGCGAAGGCGGTGTGGTGCATCAGCACCGTAGACCTGAGCGGGTGGCCGAAGAGGACCTCGGCGGGCGAACGGCCGTCAGCGCGGGGTGTGTTCCGGAGCTCTAACAAACCTCTTGTGTACAGCTCCTCGTCGAGATGACCAGCAGTGCTGCATTTCTGGATCAGCCGCTTCACACTCTTCACAGCTGCCTCGGCGTGTCCATTTGACTGTGGATAGTGTGGCGAAGATATCTGGTGGGTGACTCCCCAACGCTTCATGAATTCTCGGGTGTAGCGCGCTGTGAACTGCGGCCCGCCGTCCGTTTTCAGGCAGTTCGGCACACCGGTGACAGCGAACACGTGACGCAGGTTGCAGACAAGAGTTCTCGCTGTCGCTTCACGGCCGATAGAGATCGTGATGGGCCAGCCGGAGAGACGGTCAGCGACGACCAGCCAAGATCTGCCAGAGTGCGAGAAGAAGTCCGCTGACATCGTCTCGAAGACGCGGGTCGGCTCTGGGTCACTGATCATCGGCTCCTTCTGCTGTGACGGTAGATACCTCCGACATGCTGAGCAGGCTGACACGGTGTCATAGATCTGCTGGTTCAGGCCGGGCCAGTAGACGGACTGTCGAGCGCGTCTTTTCGTCCGCTCCACGCCCTGATGACTTGCGTGAAGACGCTGAAGGATGTCCCGTCTCAGGCTTCGTGGGATTAGCAGACGTGCGCCACACAGGATGATGCCATCGTCAATGGTGAGGCTATCTCTCATCGACCAGTAAGGAGAAGACTGGACGGTAGATCAGACTTTTGATCCGGAAAGCCGCTTCGGATGACGTCCACCAGAGCCTGGTATTCATCGTCGCTCCGCCCAGCAGTGCGAATGTCCTCGATGAGCAGGTCTGGAGCAGGCGCTGGGGAGCATTCGACGTCGGCGAGCTGCTTGACGCTAGCCAGCGCCACGCTGCGGAGGTGATGTTCGATGTCAGCTTCTGCTTCCTGATCATCTTCCGTTGGGTTGTCCACTGGAGCTCTTGATAGCGCGTCAGCAATGCAATGAGTTTTGCCGGACTTCCATACTGCGTTGAAGTGGTATGGTACCAACTTCTCGCGGAGGCGGAGGAGACGAGGGTTCTCAATCTGTGCTAGAGCTTTCTTATTGAGCAGCGGGATCAGAGGACGGTGGTCACAGACGATGTCGAACTCCTTCAGGCCAGCCAGGTAGAGGTGGTTTTTCCGAACAGCCCAGCAGATGGCAGTCATCTCCAGTTCGATGACGGCGTATCGGGATTCCGTTTCAGAGACGAAACGAGAGCCACACTGGATCAGACGCCACTGTGTTCCTGAAACTGAAGGAGGGCGTAGGACAGTCCGTGCAGTCGAGTGGCGTCGGTATGCAGGGCTGTGGGGAGGCCTGGTTGGAAGAATGTCAGCACAGGGGGCGACACCAAGGTCGCTTTCACTGCCTCGAACGCGTCCTGGTGGATGCTGGTCCAGCACCAGTGGTTTTGGGGCCGGAGCAGGTCGCGCAGCGGGCCGGCAGCATGTGCAGTTTCCGTGGAGAAGGAGGCCAGCTGGTTGACTAGCCCCATGAAGCTGCGAAGGTCGGTGATATTGTGCGGCACCGGGAAGTCTGAGATGGCGCGCAGCTTGCGCCGATCCACAGTGAAGCCATCCTTGCCGACCTCGAATCCGCAGTATTCGACCTTCGGCTGGGCGAACTGCAGCTTCTTGGGGTTGAGGGTGATGTTGTGTTCCGCACACCGTTTTGGAACCGTGATGACGTGCTGTAGGTGAGACGAGTAGGTGTCGTCGTGGCACAGAATGTCGTCGATCACCTTGCACGTTCTGGGGATTCCAGAGAGTGCGACGTCACCTCGGCGGTTGAACTCATCTCCTGACGAGCTGAGACCCTGGACGCATCTCTCGAAGCGGAACCTGCCCCAAGGGGTGATGAAGCAGGTCAGGTTTTTCGATTCCTCTGCGAGCGGAACTTGAAAGTAGCCATTCTTGGCGTCGAGCTTTGTGAAGAACTTGCTGTCCTTGTCGATGCTCGTGATGACGTCGTGGCAGG
This sequence comes from Chirona hameri, assembly GCA_036785665.1. Classification (NCBI taxonomy): domain Eukaryota; kingdom Metazoa; phylum Arthropoda; class Thecostraca; order Balanomorpha; family Balanidae; genus Chirona; species Chirona hameri. The sequence continues at coordinate 18,772 of JAXIVJ010011325.1, forward strand.
ACGGTGCGGGGTGCGCGCCGCGGCGCACGTACCGGTTCAGCATCGTCAGGTCGACACAGATCCTGACGTCGACGGTGTCTTCACTACTGCCCTCTGTTGGCTTCTTGGGTACGATGACCAGAGCGTGGCACCACTCCGTCGGATGGGTGACCTCGGAGATGATGCCGTCTCGCAGGAGTTTGTCCAGCTGCTCCTTGGCCTTGTCCCTCCAGGCGAATGGAATGGAGCGGGCTGCGGTGATGGCGTACGGCTTGGCGTCGTCGTTGAGCACGATCTTCATCGGTCCCCCGACCATCTCTCGAAGTGGTCGGTCGAGATCGAAGACATCGGGGAAGGCATCCTTCAGCATGTTCAGGTGCTGGTTCTTGACGGCTTCGGACGGTTCACCCTGTTCAGGATGCCAGACAGGATACTGCTTCTTCGCTGGCGTGAGTTTGGACGGTGGTCCACTTCGTGCTGGTATCGTCTGATGACCGGTATCGTCCGAGGAGGCCAGCTTGTGCACGCGGTGGCTGGACGAACCGACATCATCGGAACAGGTGTCGAAGTTGGGCAGTCTTCTGCTGTTGACCGGTCGAGGCGGTGTATCGACTTGACCGATCTGCTTCGGGAAGTTGGGCGGTAGAATTCCGAGTTCGACGCACTGAACCCACGACAGCAGGGCGCCGGCTACGTTCGGAATGACGCAGACGGTGACGGACGATGCAGTCTCGGCACCCAGTCTGAGTGTGCACTGGAACGTCCCTCTGCAGTCGAGTTCGCCCCCAGCTGCGCCGAGTAGACGATCCGGTGACGGCGACAGGTCGTCCACGTTGACGCCGATCCTCCGAGCCTGCTGGATACCCATGGCGCAGACTTCTGCACCGCTGTCAGGGATCCAGGGGATGACGGCCTGTCCAAGGGAGTGCTGAATCTCGATGTCTACTTGCGGCGTTCGTCGTGCCGATAGGCCTCGGACTCGAATCCCGTGCATGTAACGTCCTCGGGGCGGCGGGGATGCCTCTCGCTGTGTGCTCCGTGAGTCTGGAGACGCTCCTCGCGGTCTGCTTCGCGAGTCCGGAGATGCTCCTCGCGGTCTGCCTCGCGAGTCCGGAGACGCTTCACGTTGTCTGTTCCTCGTGTCCGGAGAAAACAGGCGATATCGCTGTTGATGATGCTGTTGAGATGGGGTGTGATCCTGCTGTCGAGGCCCATCTCTTGTCTGTGCAGAACTGACGGTCCGAGGCTGGCCGCTCCTGCACATGGATGAGAAGTGATGCAGTTTGTCGCACGTTGAGCAGCGGTGGTTGCGGGCGGGGCACGAGGACAGCCGGTAGTGCCACTCGCCGCCGCAGTAGCTGCACTGCCTGCTCGGCTGGCTCGGCGACACGTCTCCAGGGCGGCCGCGGCTGGGACATCTCCGTCCGCGGCGGTACGCCGAAACGGCGTTGAGTCTGTCACTTGTTATGGCAGAGGCGTTCGTGAATGCGTTCTCGCGAGCGCGGCAGATATCGATGGTTTTCTGCAGCGTTAGCTCCTGCTCGGAGAGCAGCGCTTGTACAGCGGCTTCGTCATGCAGTCCGGTGATGATGCGGTCACGAATTCGTTCTTTGGTGCAGTGACCACAGAAGTCACCAAACTCGGAGATCTCCTTAAGCGCGATGAGGTAGTCATCAAACGTCTCGTCAGGTGCCTGGTCACGGCGATAGAACTCTCGGCGGTCTAGCACGACGTTGCGCTGTTTCCGCAAGTAGCTTTCCATCGCCGAGATGGTGTCCTTTAGACTGGTAGTCTCTGCGATGTCGATGCCGTACTTAATGATACGGTGCCATTCGTCGTCTACAAGAGTGTAGAGTGAAGCTCGCTGTTCAATCACTGATAGCTGGTCCACACCGGTTAGCATGTGGTACGCCTTCAGCCGTTCTTGCCAGGTGGCGAATTCCCGGAGGCTGCCACCGCCAAAAAGACGGGGTGCTGGTGTTGAAGAGCCTGACGGCTTTGGGCGAGCTGCTGAGGGTGCATCCTGCTGTGATCTCGCCGCAGAAGTTGCCACAACTTGTGATGAAGCAATGGCCGCCAGACGTTCTTCTCGCTGATTCGCCGTCTCTGCTTGCTGGCGGATGATTTCCGTCAGGCTCGTGAGTGCTGCGGCAAAATCCTCCATCCTGGCACTTGCAAAAAGTCAGCCGCCAGCGGGGCTCGAACCCGCGCCCCTCAACGCTGACCTCGCACCTCGGTCGCGCGCCCTTGACCACCAGGCCACGGCATCTGCAGGTTAGTCGCGTGGCAGAAGCCGGTAGTTCGGCGAAACTTCTACAGTCGGCCACAAGGTGGCGGTGGCGACATCCGACACAGGTCACCGATCAATGAGAGGCTGTCGGCGAGACGAAATTTAAACAGGTAGTAATGAATCACTGGAGCTCAGTCCGATTATCACAAAATCTACCGACCGCGCCATGTTATGATCGCGGCAGATACAGTGGTAGTGAGCCAGATACCTGTATTCAGGACTAGACGGAGCGCAGCAGGTGCGCACGCATCCAGTAACAACACGGAAGAGAGCAATGGCCGCCAAACAGCTGACAAACAGCTGACCACAACAACTGAAGGAAGACACTGCTAAATCATACAATCATACATAATTATAACTGATCCATACAAACCGTAATCGAATGGGCCGTCGTGACTCACCCACGTAAGATATATGATCGTCCTTCCTTTCACACAGTACGCACGTTACACAATACACAACACCCGACGTTAAACACTTTCCTTTTAAACCTGACTGACAAGCATTGCATACTCTTCTGCCAGACGGGCACTCAGGCGACGAAAAGGCCGAACAAACAAGACTGTTCTTCAGAGTATTTTGTTTTCCCATGCTACTTTTACATCTAGTTCTGACTTTTGTACAATCCTGTTAACTGTAGCACACATCGCTTCATCAACATATGGTAGGGTGAGATAACCATCTAGATCAGATTTTGTTTTCTGTTGGCGCTGTCGTAGAACACGCGGACAGGTGACTTCTCGGCGCATGCGTCTCACAAGTTGTTTTGGGTAACCATTTGATTCGAAGAGATCTTGAATCTTCTGGAGAGATGTTTCTGCTTTTTCGTTTGATGAAACCCGTTTTGCTCTTCGGAATTCTGAGCGAATGATGTTCTTTTTTGTAGTCATCGGGTGTGCTGAAGTATAGTGCATGATGACTCCGGAGTGGTTCGGTTTAACATACAGTTCCGTTGAGAACTTGAATTCTGAATCTAGAGAGATCAGTGTGTCCAAGAAGGCTATCTTTCCTGTTGAGTGACTGTCTTCCATGGTGAATTTTATCGTAGGGTGACGAGAGTTCATATACTCCAAGAAAGTTCGCAGTTGATCGTAGCCATGTGTCCAAACTCCTATCGTGTCGTCTATCGTGTACCTTGCATAAAACTCAGGTTTGAGTCTGGCCTCGTTCATCGCTTCCTTTTCCAGTTGGTGCATAAATATGATCGCTACTGGGGGTGCTACTTTATTGCCTATGGCAATTCCAAGCTGTTGTCTGTAGTGATCCTGATCAAATCTGAACGTGTTGTTCTCGAGGCAGTGGGAGAGCAGACGAGCAATATTTTCTGGCGTGAGGCCGCAGAGGTCTATCTCATGAGCGTGCTCGGAGATGAGCTCTAGCACTGCAGACACGCTGTCATCAAGAGGAATGCTCCCGTACAGGTTGACCACGTCCATGCTGAATACAATGGCATTCGGAGGGAGCCGACGCTCAGGGAACTTTTCTTCTAATCTCGATAGATAATCTTCCGTGTTACGCAAATGAGCTGGAATGTGGGTGAGCAGCTGGTTTAAGATTATTTCTAAGAGCTAGGAGGTTTTTTCTGTTGGTCCCCCGCACGCTGACACAATGGGGCGTAATGGTACCCCCTCTTTATGGTCTTTTGGAAGACCATAAAGCACCGGAGTCCGGAAATTGGTTGGTATAAGTTCTTTCACAAGTGACTGGGGTAGCTTGTCTCTCGTCACTTCCTTGAACACTTGCTTAGTCTTGGCTTCAAGCTGTGCTGTTGGATTGGCAGGCAGTCTTTCGTAACTGTTTCGGTCTTGGAGAATTCCATTGACCTTATCGACGTAAGTTGTTTTGTCTAAGATCACAATTCCTTTGCACTTGTCGCTCTGCTTGACTATTACGTTTTCGTTATCCCTGAGTTCTTTCAGGCCGTTGCGTTCTTCCTCTGAAGTGTTTGTCACCAACTGTTCGTGTTTTTTTGTATGTGTTGAGGATCTGTCTCTTTAAAGACTTCAGCTGTTCTTCTGTTTCATGAAAAGAAGGAGGAGGCTGCTTCTTAACTGAGTCCGGAAAGTGTGGATGAAACCTCGGCATTTTTCCTTGTTCTTGATGGTTTGATCTTTGTTCTGAGTTTTCTTGTGCTGAGTTTGAGGAAGAGGTTTGCGAATGCTGATCTGTCACACTTCGAATGACACTTGGTGCTGTGGTGGCAGTTATCTCCGTGTTCCCCTGATCGCTGTTATTCTGGGCCGCTTCTATCGCTAAAGGTGGATTGTCTCCTGCACTAGATCTTCGTGCAACAGGCCCGATGGCATGATGGGCTGCTCCGGTGACGCTGGGATTACTGTTGCAATTCCGCTTTGCCGGGTTAAACACCATTCAGATAGTTATATATCGCGATGTTTCGTAATGCATAAATAACCATTGTCAGGTCACAACTCATTATGTATATGACATAGTCAGGAAAGCGAGGACTTCCGTAAAGTGTCGTAGAACAGCCAGACAGTGGCTACTCGAATCAGACCAGTGACGAAGACGAGACGAGACAAGACAAGACACAGAAGACGAGACACAGAAATGTCGCCTTGTAATGACTAAAGCACCTATAGGATTGTATCGCCCTCATGCGTTTATATTTTACGAATGTGATCGCCTGTAACTTGACGCTAAGACGTAAAAGCCACGTTGAGTGGAGCGCTTTAAGAAATAAATGATGATGATGACATCGGGCCCTTTGAACCTCAGAACTCGAAGTCCTTTCATAATATTATCCCTCGCCCGGGTAGGGGGGTGGGTGGGTGGATGCCACCCCCCCCCCCCCCCTCGGTTTTTCTGGAATAACTCGCGTAGTTTCCAACCGATTGCAATGACACTTTCAGTACCCTACTTTTGAAAAATGTCCACATACTCTGAACATTTTTATGTTCTAACCCACATGACCCATGACCTATGACCTGTTTCTCAAGGTCATGTCAGGCGCAACTGGCGTCCCGTAGTATCAATGCTTGTAACTTGTACAGTTTCCGAGTGTTTGTTGTTCAGGAGCATATGCACAGGTGTTTCCAGGTGACAGTTGTGGTTTCCACTGAGATTGTAACCTCGATTGACCTTTTCAGAGGTAAACTGAGGTCATTGACCTCCGATGACCTCGTATGACTTTTTTAGGCTTCTGACGGTTTCTAGGACATTTTGTGACGCTGATTTCGAATTTGGGATCCATTTTAATAATGATATGTTCCACTGGGGTCATGCACTTCCACAGGTCAACCGAGGTCACTGACCTCAGATGACCTGACATGAACTTTTTGGAATTTGGAGGTTTTAGGACATTTTGTGATTGTGATTACGTATTTGGAACCCATTAAGCATTATGATAAGCTTATTCACGATTCTAGCTCGATAAAATTCAATTGCTACGCATTTACAATTTTGATGACTTTTTGGTCATTGGCATTCCCTCAGAGGTTACCTAATGATCCATGACCTTACAATGGGATATCAACGGCTTCCTCTCGTCACAGGCAACACGCTCGTCTTTTAATCGAAGCTCTAGCTCAATTAGGGGCGAAACGCTAAGGGGGGGGGGTCGTACCCCCCCCCCCCCCTACCTGAACACGTAGTGATTTTTCCCTACCCGGGCGAGGGTTAAGCCAGTACAGAAATCACAAAATATATACACCACGTAGTGCCTCTCAAGCATGTTTCCACGCCGAAGTTACAATTTCACCTGTACCCATAGGTGTCGATTTGTATACTTTTTTTTTGGGGGGGGGGGGGCTCGGCACCCCCAATATTGAGTTCGCCCCCCCCCCCAATTACGTGCTTCCCCAAAAATACTTTCCGCCCTTAGATTACTTGATATATAGGTACAGGCATAGGTGTCGATTTGTATACCTACTTTTGGAGTGCCACCCTTCCCCCCATGTTGAGTTCGGCCCCCAAAGGTGCTCTGCCCCCCCCCCCAATGTTTTTTGGGCACTGGCGTATCCAAGGAGCCCGAAGGGCCAGCCTCTCAAATCGCCTGAAGTCAGACCAAAAATTATTTGTTTTAAATCACCTATTCATGCATAAAAAGGTGAAATCCGATGATTTTTTAAAAAGAATTGTGTGACTTTGGGCGTTGGAACCTCCAAAGCAGCTTCTTTGCTGTTCTGGCATAACGAAAACGATTATTCACGCCGAAGCGTAGAACTTTTGCCAAGCCTGAGAGGGCCCCATGTCGACCTGAGATGGCCGTTTACCACTTTGAGAGGACCCGCTATCTATCAAAAAGGGCGATTTTCCGGTCTGAGAGCTTTAAGTCAGTAAGAGAGGAACAATGAACATCCGCTTCTTTAAGGATCATCGATTGACCTGAGAGGGCCATCGTCCGGTCTGAGAGGCCCCTTGCCAGGTGTGGCAAGGCTTTACCTATATGCTAGTTTGAGAGGGTCCTTACAAGGCCTGAGAGAAGGAGTCTAAGAGGGCCTTTGCAATACCTGATAATTCCCTAGGTTTATCCAAGAAGGCCAATGTGAGGCCCGAGAGGGCACTGTGCCAGTTTGAGATTCTGAGATTCCCGGCCATTCCGAAAGCCGTTGGTCGGTCGGAGGCTCGGCCAAATCTTTGGTTTGAGGCGCCGTCCGACACAAGCCCAAAACTCGTGTGGTTTTCTTTTTATGCTAAGAACTGATTTAAAACAAACTTGTTGTACCCGGAGGCGTGATGGGGGCTCGGGGATGGGGGTCCATACCGACCCCCCCCCCCCCCCCCCCCACACACACACACTCTTAGAAGGTGGGGGTCGATCCCACACTTTTTGCGGTGAAAGTTAACAATTACCGTAAAAATTGTCTTTGCAGTAATCAAAATCCAGCTATCTACAGTAAAAAACTGGAAAATTTCGCGCCGTTTCGCGGCATGACACAAGTTTCACAATTTCATATACAAATTTGGAAAATGGGAAAATTAATTCCATGAACCCTATTTGTAACAGGCTCCTGGCTACCCCTATTTGTAACAGGGGGGGGGCGGATTCCGCCCCCCGGGGATCTCAAGATCTACCCGTCCGATTTTCAAAAATGAAACGGCGTTTGGTTCCCCTCAACACGATCTACATTTCTAAATAATAAACAAATCTAAACTTTTGATAGGGGGGCAACAGGGGGCAAAAATCACAAATTTTAGTGGTGTTTTTGATCCAAAATAGCTTTCATGTTTATCGACTGATTTTAACACAATTAATACGAATCGATAGAGATTGAATTGGAAATTGATATATGACAGTGGCATTGGAAAATTCAAAAAGCATAGGCGTGTGCAGGTCACTCAATATGGGGGTGAAGTAAATGCGTAATAAAATTTATTTTTATTTTGTATAAATTAAATGGTATGTGATTGTGACATTAAACAAAACAGTTAAAAATCATATGTTTTGCCATAGGTGGTACCAGGTTAGTGAAAAAGGGGGGTAAAATTGGGGAAAAATATTAACCGCAGACAAGTTGCTACCCAGCACTATAAATATGTTACTGATCGTAGATAGTTCCTTTTTGCATGTTGTACTTCATCATAGGCGTATCCAGGATCCAAACTGGGGCGGCTCAATACCTTTTGATAAGTATATTATCCGCTATTATGATACTAACTAGTCAACAGTGACTATTTCACTTACAACTTCAATTTACATTGCTTACCCCCCTTTTACCCTACCTGGACTCGCCTATTATCTTATAATAGTTCGTAGAGTAGCCTGTGGTGCGTGTTTCATCCGAAAACTACAGTATGTTATGTCATTGTACGCCCATGCCTCTTAGTTTCCTTGCAATAATATGACCCCCTTTCTTCCATTCCTGAGCGCGCCTCTGCAAAAAATGACTTTATTCCCTTTTCTGGCCTCATATGTGCATATATCATTATAAGCTAACCCTCTATTGCGCCGTTATCGCTGGCATATCGTCATCACCAAGCCAGTCACCCCCCTTTGCATGTGCCTGAACACGCCCCTGAAACTCTATATGTAATAAATTATGCAAATAATGGAAGCAGAAGCTATCTTTTACATCTTGATAACTATAAATGCCCCTTACATTGCTCTATTTGCTTCCCGCCAAGCATTGAATACTTCCTGGAAACCCCCTCCCCCTTTTCAAGCCCCTGAAACCGCCTCTGCCATGGAATTTGTATGATATTTCATTAACATCAACTAATTTTCACTTGTTGCAATCACCGTGAACCGATGTAACTCCTTCATACTTGAGGCAGTTGGGAAGAAACCGTGAAGATCGCATTTCCGTATTATCGCCAAATATCGCCTCCGAACCCACCCAAAACTGTACCCTGGAACCGCTTCTGTTCAGGTTAAAAACTCTTATTTATAAATTTTGACTCCAAATGCGGTATTCAATTCTATGAAAAGTCCCAAAATTTTATGCGCCTGCTCCCAGCCGTTCTGGAGATATCTGCGAAAAACATGAGGGGGGGGGGCGGAATCCCCCCCCCTGTTACAAATAGGGTTAAGTGTCTGGCAGAGGCTCTCTTTGGCGATAATTACTGGCCCCAGGGCCCACTCCCTTCATAAATATCAACTTTCAAGCGGGCTAAACATGTAAGCTAAACATGTATGTTTAGCTAGTCAGCCGAGTTCCGAAAAAAGCGACGCGAACGCAAAGACGCGGACATCAGCACCCGGAAGCTGCTCCAGCTGTGCCCAACTTGCTGCACTGAAGAGCCAATAGTGGGGACCAGGCCAGGACCATCTCCCCAAGCCCCCCAGGCTCCTCCAGATCCATAGGGAGCATTTATGCGCGGAAAAGTCGTTCTGCCTCTTGCTGCTTTCAAACAATTTGCACTGTTACCTTACCAGTTGTGTGTTACAGTTCGGTACATATGTATACAGTTATTATTATCATATATACTATTGAGCGCTGACTGCCACCGGTCATCATGATTTACTATCCGAGGCTAATGTATATGAAAAACTACCTTCATTTCAATATTTTTCATCATACCGAGATGTGCAACCAGGAAAAGCCAAAAGGGGTTACTTGAGGCTTGGCTCCACTCACGGTTTGGTTCCAATATTAAAATTTCGTTTTCCATGACCTAAAATTAACATTTTCACGCCGCTTTGCGGCGTCACATCAGTGGCCATCGTCATAACGAAGCCATCGTCATAGTATTCGGTTCGTCGTAACGCTGAATTGAATGAATAAGATGTGTATCTTCTTATCCTCTACAAGGCCCACCGCCTATATTTCTGGGTTTTAACAGGCACAAGGGCGGATCCAGGGGGATCACGGGGTCATGACCCCCCATCCCCCCCCCTTGGGTGCTGGAGGCACCACCGCGCCGTGGGGGCACCACCGCGCCGGGGCACCATGTGCACCACCAAAATATTTTTTTTACAAATCCGCGCCGCTACGCGGCGCAAATAATTAATTGTTCTTTGAACCAAGGGCACCATAGCGACGTGGGGGCACCACCGGGCCGTGGGGCCACCACTACGCCGGGGCACCAGGGGCACCACCAAAATAAAGCAACAAAAATCCGCGCCGCTACGCGGCGCAAATAATTAATTGTTCTTTGAACCAAGAGCACCATAGCGACGTGGGGGCACCACCGGGCCGTGGGGCCACCACTACGCCGGGGCACCACCAAAATAAAGCAACAAAAATCCGCGCCGCTACGCGGCGCAAATCCATCAGTGTTCTTCTCCAGTACAAAATTGTATAATATAGACTGTACATACTGGCGGCCAGAGAGGGGGGGATATGGGACCATGGCCCCACCTTTGGCCTTAAATGGGAGGGGGCAACATGTCTTTTGACCCCACCTTTTGCTCCAGACATATTTCCTCGTTTTGACCCTGCATCCTGGTTCCAATAGCAAGAATTCGTTCTCCAACCCGCTCAAAACCTCAAAATTTTGGCGCCGCTTCGCGGCGCAATAATAATTTATCGCATGCATAAGATTTACTTCTCGTAAAAATGGCTACACCTTCCGCCCCTGGTCACGAACCTCGACTTCCCTCTTGGTCAATTCTTGATCAGACGTCTCGGACCGCCCTTGACTGTACAAACGATATATTTTAGCACCATCCGCGGCACTTCAAATGATAGAAAGGGTACGACTGATATGGCAAATACCTATAGACGTTATCAATAAAGAAAAAATGCTGAAATAAGGGCACCCTCAAAATAAAGTGGATCAAATCCGTTGAGTTTTCAGATTTGGGTATAGGTAGGGGCACCACTGCAATTGATGACCCCCTTGAAGGTTTCCTGGATCCGCCCCAGATCAGGCAAACCCGTAAAATTTATCGCTGCTTGGCGGCACTAAATAACAAATACCTACATGACATGAAAATCCACATTAAAATGCTGTAAAGGCGCAAAAAAATATACGCAAAAAAATGGGTTACATTTTTTTCCGACATTTCAGCTGACCCCAACTCAAAAATTATCGGCGACGCTCCTAGTTGTACCTATTCCTTACATTTTCTTTTACAATGATTAAATGTGTTATTTTTAGCCGATTTCAGTCGTTTTGGTAAAACCGTGGCGCTGTTATAGACCCCCTTGGACCCGTCCCTGCCCCCCCCCCCCCCCTCCATCATTTTGCAAAACCGACACCGCTGCCTGTATCCTAAATGTGTCATGAGCGTATTATGTATGGGCGCAATTTGGAATTAACGTTAAGTTTTAAGAAAGGCATTTATGGCGCACATGTTTCTTTTCGGTTGTCTTTTTGTCTCATATAAATGCAAATGATGGCCTAGTCATAACTCATACCACTTATCATTTTATATTATTCACCTAAGTTAATAACATGACAGTATATAAATATGCTTGTCCGGCATAAGAAAGCGCAATAATTCAAACAATGGCTTCCTGGCTGCAGATCCTGGCCCATGTTTAGAGACTGTCGACTAGAAAAGAATGTACAAATGCTGATGATGAATATGCATTCCAGTTATGAGTTAAATAAGAACAACAGATTATTTAAGTATCGATATGAGCGCATTTACGACACCTGGTGCAGCATGAGTACTCTCCATTCTCCCCTACAAAACGTTCGTCAATTAAGCAGCAGATCGATATTCGCGAATATCAGACGAATGGACAGATATTCGGACTTAGAAAAATCAGAGGTTGGTGGGCGGACCCCTCAGAATTTCACGAAACTTGGTATACAGATAGATCTCGACACGCTGATCACGAAAATAGCAAATTTGAAATGGCGTGGTCCGACACTTTTCGAGATATTCGCCTTCGAAGCTCGGAAGGCGCGAACAGCGGACCACTCCGAATGACTTGAAATTTGGTATACAGATAGATCTCGGCACGCTGATCATGAAAATAACAAATTTAAAATGGCGTGGTTCGATACTTTTCGAGATACTTTTCTCGAAAAGTATGTGACCACGCCATTTCAAATTGGCTATTTTCGTGATCAGCGTGTCGAGATCTATCTGTATACCAAGTTTCGTGAAATTCTGAGGGGTCCACCCACCAACCTCTGATTTTTTAAAGTCCGAATATCTGTCAATTCGTCTGATATTCGCGAATATCGATCTGCTGCTTAATTGACGAACGTCCCTACAAATCCAATACTTCGCTACGGCAAATGTAGCACACGTAAGACGAATACCTTAGAAAAGGCAGTTTTGAACCCAACAATACACTATGGATGCTAGCATATATGCTCTAAATAACGGAGAAATAAAATATATAATTCCTAAAACTAGACCTAATGTGGTTGCGAAAATACAGTACAAAAGAGAGCTCACCCACAGGCGTCTTGTCGCGAGGCGTGGCAGCACTGTGCAGTTCGGCGCCGGCCACGGTACAGTGCTTCGGCACGGTCACTTGAGCAATTCCCGCGCAATTCAACTCTGAAGCCTATCGGTAGATGGCGGTAGATCGGTAGATGGGTGTGAATATGACGTCACGGCCCAATGACTCATGAGCCTGATAGCGTGCATCCGACGGGCAGCGCAACGTGCAACAACACTCAGAAGCAGGGGCGGCGCCACGGATTTTTGTCAGGGGGGGGGGCAAGTCAAAATTTAGGGGGTCTCCATTTGAGAAGGGACCTCCATTTGAGAAAGGGCCTTTGACCTCCATAGGGCTCCTCTCACCTCCCCTCTGGCTTCCAGAGGGCCGCTTCTGGACTTCAGGTGCACCTCTGATCTCCATAGGACCACCTCTGGCCTACAAGGGACCAGGGGCGTAGGCAGGATTTCTTCCAGGGGGCGGGAAAATGGGATCAGAGGGGCCCTCGTAGCCAAGGAGGACCCACATAATTAAAACAGTACAGTATGTTGTCTGCTGTGACAAATAACTTTCGACAACGAAAAAGTATATTTTATTTTATTCTTGGGAGTCAAAAACTCAAAATTTCACAAATTCGCGACAGCGATTTTCAATATAATGTTATTTCCTTTCTTTCGGCGTTTGTATTTGCAATTTGCTTCAAAACTCGATTGTCTACGATTTTTCAAACATTGTTTCGTTTTTCCACCAAAAATGGCATGACATGACGTGATTAAAACGTCATTATCTCCTAAAGTACTCCACTAGACTGTTGCAAAATGGACGAAGTTACTCACTCAAAGTTCTACCACTTGGATTATTGATCCATTGCTCTTCCTGATTTCAAAACAGTTTTTGTTGCAGCTCATCGTTAAAATAAAAACCCTTATTGTGTTGCCATTTGAAACTGAGCGCCCTTCCCTCTGTTGTATTCTGTTATCCGGATAGCCTCCAAAAAATGCGCCGTGTTTCGAGGCTTACCATTTTGTTTTGGTAATAGATATGAAGTTGACACTTGGTACGCATACAAAACAATTTATTCTGCGTTAGGAAAAAAATAATATCACTCGGATATTTAGTTTCAATGTTATAAGACATTATCTAAACCCTTTAAAAAACGGGTTTCTGTCGGGGTTTTTTCCACGCGTGAACGATCGGACCACCTTCAGCCCGGACCACCGCCAACAAACGCGACTTCCGTCTTCCATTGTCCGATACTGGCGCGGATGTGGAGTGGAGGTGGAGCTCATCCGCGCCAGTATCAGGCAGTGGAAGTCGCGTTCGTTGGCAGCAGAGGTGAAAAAACCTCGAGACTGACACCGACAAAGAGCCAGGCTAACTCACTTCCATTTTTCGCGCTCCTATGGCCAATTACTCTAAAAAAAAATCAAGCTTTTCTCACGCCTCGGTGCCCAACAATATTGAAAAAAATCGGCACTCTTGGTGCATTTGGTAAACATACAACATATTGTGTCAACACGCAGTACATTGGGTCAACACCAGGCACGTAGCCAGGATTTCGTCCAGGGAGGGGGGCGCCTCGAAAGGGCCCCTTCCCGAGCGTTGATAGGGCCCCTTCCCAAGCGTTGAAAGACCGCCCCCCCCAAAAAAACGCATGAAAAGGCACGTTACAAGGCTGGAAAATGCAGTATGGCAGGTATGGCATGGGCCATACCAACGTTTAGGAGCTGGAGTTAGCAAACTGCCACATCAACTTTGGAACCAGCGACACGAATTTGGAATCAGCTATACCAACTTGGAATATTTTGTTAAGCTCAAGACCTGGAACTCTTAAACAAATTGCGCTGCGGAGCGGTCGCGAAAATTTTGAGTATTATGCCCTGGGTTGCTTTCTCATCAATGCGTCGCATTGCGTATGTGTCCGGCCCTCTAAAATTGCTATATTGTGCGTTTAAAAGTGCGGGGATAAGGTGCCAAAATGAACTATTTTGCCACAATATATATAGTAAAGTAGCAACATAACATAACATATGCGCCGGAGAAACTGACCGATTTGTTTCCTAACCCGCATATAATTGAATTTGTAGTTAAATTGCGCAGCGGAGCGGCCGCGAAAATTTTGAGTTTGATTCCATGTACAATTGTATTCTTACTGTTGAAAGGCCCAAGGTCCCTTCAGATCGTCTAGGGGCCCCTCTGACCTTCTCTACGCCCCTTCTGATCCGTTCAGGGACTCATCTGGGATCCGCGAAGCGAAAAGACATGATGTGGAGTGGGTGATATATATATATATATATATATATATATATATAATATATATACTATATATATAATATATATATAATATATACTATATATATATATTTATATAGTATATATATATATAATATATATATATATACTATATATATATATTTATATATATATATTATATATATAATACAAAGAGGGCTTACTCTACAGGAAAAAATAAAATCGGATCTTTGTTACAATATACGCGAAAGCTCCGCTTTTAATATTTTGATTGTGGAGTAAGTCCTCTTTGTATTTAATCTTCATCCTGCGATCTCTACGTGCTTTGACCCCTTCCGGTCCTCACCAGATACTTCTCTGACCTTCTAAGAAGCCCTCTCTTGTGTGTCAAGAGGCCCCATTCGGCCTGTTCAGAGGTCCTTTCAACACTGGCCAGGGACTGCACTGGCTGCTTTGCTCGCCCTGCCGACATGCTCAGGGGCAGGGGCGGCGGATTGCGGGGCGACAAGGGTACCCAAAATCCACCCCGCCCCTCAAATGAAAATCCTGGGAGAGGGGAAGGTTCATGTTCTGCCACCAGATTGAGCAGGCTAAAAATCTGGGGAAGGGGCAAAAACTACCCTTTGCCTCCAGGATTTTCGACTGGGGGGAATTTTGGGTACCCTGCTCCCGCAATCCGCCGCCCCCTGCTCAGGGGCCCCTCCGACCCTGCCCAGGGGGCCCCTCCAGTCTGGCTAGGAACTCATCCAGCATGTTTCAAGGGGCCTTCCGACCGGCCCAGGGACCCTTTCGGTCTAGCCAGGGGTCCCTCTGACTTGCCCAGGAGCCCCCTCCGATCGGCCCAGCGACTCTTCTGGTCGGCCTGCGCTGGCTGCTTTGTCGCCCTTGCCGACATGCTCAAGGGGCCCCTCCGACCTGCCCTGGAGCCCCCTCCGTGCTGGCCAGGGGCCACTTCGGCATGTTCAGGGCCCCTTCTTACCCGCCCAGGGGGTTCTTTCGGTCTGATCAGGGGCCCCTCCGATCTGCGCAGGGGCCCTTTTAACTTTCCAGGGGGCCCTCTGGTCTCTCCAGGGGCCCTTTAACCTTCTAAGGTGGCCCCTTCCGACCTAGCAAGGGACTGCGCTGGCTGCTTTGTCGCACTTGCGACATGCTCCGAGGGCCCTCCCACCATGCCCTTGGGCCCACTCCGTGCTGGCTAGGGGCTCATTCGGCATGTTTAGGGGCCCTTCTGACCCACCTAGGGGGCCCCTTTAGGTCTGGCCCAGGGGTCCCTCTGACCTGCACAGAGGCCCTCTTAACTCTCCCAGGGATCCTCTGGTCTGTCCAGGGGCCCCTCCAACCTGCTCAGGGGGCCCTTATGACCTGGCAAAGGACTGCGCTGGCCACTTTGTCGCCCTGTCGACATGCTCAGGGGTGCCTCTCAACCTGCCCCAGGGGCCCCTCTGTGCTGGCTAGGGGCCCATTCGACTTGTTCAGGGGGCCCATTCTCGACGTGCTCAGGGGGCCCTCTGACACCCCTCAGGGGCCCTTTCGGTCTTGCCAGGGGCCCCTCTGACATGCACAAGGGCTCTTTTGAACGTCCAATGGGCCCTCTGAGTCTTTCAGAGAGGGCCCTGGTGGCCCTAAAGGGCCTCTGAAGTCCGCTAAACTCTCTAAAGACCACGCTTCGTGTAGTAAAGAGCCTATGATACCGCGCTTCGCGCGGTCTCGTCGGCCCTTTTCGGCGCGCTGCGCGCGCCAAAAAAGGGCCCTCCTGGCCTCTAGGGGGGGGGGGGGGGGGGGTGAGGGGGAGGGGGGGAGGGGGGGGGGGGGGGAGGGGGAGGGGGGGGGGGGCGGCCGCCCCCCCCCCTTGGCTACGTGCCTGGTCAACACACAGCACATTTTCAACACACAACACATTTTGTGATTGTTACAATGAGTGCTACACATGAAGATAGTGGTGTCTGAATAATTGTACTCCAGAACCATGCAACGTTGCATCATCTACTGATATTTGTTTGTACCTATTGTTACAAGGATGCAAGAATAATGTTTCCACATTTCATCTATGATGACATCACTTGCTGCTTCCATGGGTGCTGCAAAAATAGTTTTGGACAATTGATGTTTTGCGTATTTGAAGTAGGTAATAGAATCAAAGCATCATTCAATATTCCACAAATAAGATAGAAAACACCATTTTTTATTTTTGGTTCTGGTCATATGAGAGCAATAATTGTATCTAACATGATTTTACATTAACAGAGCATTTATGCCAGTATTGAATATTTTACCACAAGAACTACAAATTCAGATGCAGGATGCTGTGGCTATTTTGGTCTGAGTATGCCACAAATTGTATGTTATTGTTCAGAATCCAACATGATTTTACATTGTCACAGTTTTAATGCCAGTATTGAATATTTAAACATAATTTTGTTCATTTAATTTGATATGTGATAGAGATAAAGGGATTGTGCCGAGATACCTGGAAAAGATAACAAGATCCGGCAAATACATTTCACTAAACTTTGGAAACAATACTTTATCCATCAAGAATGTTGGCATTAGGTATCCAAAATTTGACCTATAATTTGGCAAGCTCTTCAGATAAAGCTCCAAGAAAATCCAGGATCAGGGATACTTTTTACAAAAATGAGATGGGAAGTGGTATTCGCTAAAATTGTATTGCACGAAGAAAGGGGGAAATTCTCCCTTTCCCCATTCAAAATCATTCCTGTCCACTGACCAGGATCCTCCATGATGTTTAACAATTTGCGATCTATTAATATCACCATCATCATCATCATCATATATGACAATAGGTGAAATTCGGGATGGACACATTGGTGCACATTGCCATCAAAGCCAAGGATTGGTCCATAAGCTCACACTTAAATCAGAGCACCTATCCCTTTGATCATGTAACGCTAGTGTCTACTGACCACCGCAACACAGCACATGATTTATCTGGATACTGGATTCAGATATTAGGAAGGTAATTCCTGTGATTTGTGTTTATAATGAAGCTTAGTTGCCAAGGAGTACGTTGAAAGCACTTGCTTGCAATGCATTCACATGGTTTTCAGTAACAATAAAGATTAAAAAGTTAAGCCCCTGGGATATTGACATGTAAGGAACAATGGGATGTACTAAGACTGCTATTATCTTCATTTGAAAGTGCATTTATATGAAACAAGAGCACCTGGCAAGTACAGCCAAGATGCTGGCAATTGTCACAAAAGGGCAACAATTATTTAAATAAATTGCATAACCACGGATATCTATGGTAAAAGTCCAATATTCAAACACGTCCTACTCCGAATCTCAGACTTCTCATGCTATCAGAATGCAGATGATACTGACGTACTGTTTACATTCTGATAACATGAGAAGTCTGAGAATAGGATGTGTCCTGGATTACAGCAGTTGACCATACCTCCTGGTGGTGGTAGCCGCCTGATTCAGTCTTGTCAGCCTCCGGTCTTATCAAGCGTTCCATGACACCTATGACAAATGCCTTATGTTTTACTCTGAAAACCATCATGCAGTGCACTAGCTTGCTGTGTCGTTTGACGTTCCTCATCTCGCCCTCATACGGGCAGTGTGGCCGCAAATGGCATGCTTCCTAGACGGAGGCAGTTTCTTCTCACAATCCACGCACTTCAATTTACTATTCATATTAGGCTTACACTCACAATTTCCGACTGTCTTCTTGACAGTTTTCCCCATGTCAATGTCAAGGTTGTTTTACCTAACGGGATTCTCCACTGAATTGGCTCAATATATATATCCATATCCAGCCACACGATACCGCGTCCCTGGAAGCAGTCAACACATGTAAACATCCGACGACAGGCACTTGAATCGCGTCGCTACTTGCACAAACAGCGCCACAATTGTCGCTGTCTCACCTGTCTCACCGACATGACAACGACGCGGGTTACGCTAGTCATGGGACAGCGGCGGTGTCGCCGATTTTTTTCACCGGTAGGTCTGGCTTGAGGAACGCTGCCACTAAATCAAAACAAGCTATTTTGGACAGTTTTTGATGTTTTACGTTGATATTCTAATGCAGAGCCACATTGAAGATGACTGAGATCCTGTCATGTTTTTGCGCCAATCATATCTTTAGTTTGGGATGTGTAGTTATCTTTAACAGCGTTTTGCTAACTCACGGTACGGCGGTACCCAATCAACTGACACCAATGTGCGTTGGCGCGTCGGAACATTTTTTCACCTCTGGTTGGCAGTGGTCCGGGCTGAAGGTGGTCCGATCATTCCCGCGTGCAAATACAAAAAAACGTCAAAACCCCGTTTTTTGAAAGGGTAATGTCTTATAACATCGAAACTAAATATCCGATCGATATTTTTTGTTGTTGTTGCTTAACGGAGAATGAATTGTTTCGTATGAGTACCAAGTGTCAACTCCATATCTATACCAAAACAAAATGCTAAGCCTCGAAACTCGGCGCGTTTTTGGGGGGCTATCCGGATAACAGAATACAACAGAGGGAAGGGCACTCAGTTTACAATGACAACAAAATAAGGGTTTTTAATTTTTAACGATGAAACAAAATTATTTTGTAATCAGGAAGAGCAACGGATCAAGAATCCAAGTGGTAGAACTTTGGGTGAGTAACTTCGTCCATTTTTCAACAGTCTATACTCCACCATTTTCATTGAAATGTTGTGATAAGACGTAGAATGGATGCAGCATAAGGTACTGCAAGGTTAACGTCGATATCTATCATTGTTTTCAAGTTATTGAGATCATCAAGGAGGGTGGGGGCAGATTTTGCCACCTCCAGCGGGGCGCGGGTTAATCAAAATAATATCCTGAATCTTCTTCAATTCGGATTGAGGAAACAACACAGAACGTGCATGCCGATTGTGCACATGTACGATGAAGTTACAAAATTTCTACAAAATAACGAAATAACACGCTCCTTATATCTTGATTTACAGAAAGCTTTGGATACCGTTTGCTTATACATTTTCTTTAAAAAAACACCGCATTGTGATACGAGGGGTTTCTACAACACGATAGAGCAGGGGCGCAGCCAGGATTTTGCGACGGGGGGGGGCTATAACCGAAGTGGGCCCCTTAGCACCCCCCTCCCCCCCAAAGAAACATGAATTTGTTTGTAATTTTCCTTTAAAAGAAGTAATTTTCCTTTAAAAGTAGTAATTTTATTATTATTATTATTATTTTACATTACAAACCAAAATTGTAATACAAAATTATAATTTTCATTCATCCCTAATATGGTCCCATGTTAAAGTACATGTGTACTTGGATTTGTCCCTAGTATTTTTATTTGGCCTGTGGGCAGTGGTGACGCCATTGCCGCTCCCCCCTGCATCCACTAGTGATGCCGTGGGGTCTAGCTAGGGAAGGGACAGAGGGGGGTGACAACATCAGGGGCGGAGGAATCTCTTCATAGAGTTAGAGGGGGTGGCAAAGTTGATTTTTGGAAGTATATTCTTTTCATGCAACGCCAAAAGTTAATGTTCAATTCGGCTGGAGTTGGGGGAAACTTGTCCCTCCTGTCCCCTCACCCGCCTCCGCCACCACTGGATACCACCAATTATCAAAACCCCTCACACAAATCTTAAAAGCAATGGGATCATGAATCATGATGATAAAAGCGGATCCAGGATTCATTCGACCAAAGCTTTTGTTCTGCCCCAGCTCATGTTTATTGTATTTATTTATATGTTTGTAAATGCCCCGTCCCCCGTACACTGCTGACGCCTGACGCCGCATGGTTAATGTAACCCACTACGCCCGGGGGCGGGGCATTTTCCCTCCAATTTTAGAAAAATGGGCATTTGCCCCTCCCCCGAGATCCAGATGGGAAGCTTTCTGAGGCATCAGGCATCCGATGATGGTCCTTTTCTGGTCTAAAGATGGGTCCTTTCAAGACCTCTGATTGGCCTTTTCCAGACCTGAGATGGGCCCTTTCCGGGCCTAAATTGGACTATTCCCAGACTCAAGATAGGGGAGAGGGGGCTTTCTACGACTTTGATGGGCCCTTTCCAGATCTGAGATAGGTCTTTTCTGGTCTGCATGTGATCCATCACTGATCATGCCATGTCTCAGTTCAAGGGTAAGATGAGCCCTAATCAGTCCTGGGACCTTTCTGGGCCGAATTTACCGAAACGGTCCTTCTCCAGCTCAAAGATGGGCCCTTCCCAGTCCTCTCCAGACCTAAAAAAAATCCTTTCAGGGCCAAATTATACGGGCCTTCTCTGGACCTGAGATGCGCCCTTGCCTGGCCTAAGAGCAGACATGGGTCTTTTCCAGAACTGAGATACTCACTTTCAAAGCCTAAAATGGACCCTCTCCAGACCTGAGACGGGCCCTTTCTGAGTTTACGATGGGTCCTTTCAAAGCCTGAGATGGGCCCATTCTGAGCTTAAGACGGGCCCATTCACAGCCTAAGATGGGCCCTCTCTGAGCCTAAGATGGGCCCTCTCCGGATCTGAGATGGGCCCTTCCCGGGCCTAAGAGCAGAGATGGCCTTTTCCGGACCTGAGATGCAGGCTGCTCACTTTCAAAGCCTAAAATGGGCCCTTTTCAGATCTGAGACGGGCCCTTTCTGAACTCACGATATACCCTTTCAAAACCTGAGACCAGCCCATTCTGAGCCTAAGATGGGCCCTTTCCAGACCTGAGATTGGCCCTTTCTGAGCCTAAGATGGGCCCTTTCCAGACATGAGATGGGCCCTTTCTGAACCCAAGCCTTTTCTGAGTTCACGATGGGCCCTTTCAAAATCTCAGATGGGCCCATTCTGAGCCTAATATGGGCCAATTCAGAGCCTAAGATGGGCCCATTCAGAGCCTAAGATTGGCCCTTCCAGACATGAGATGGGCCCTTTCTGAACCCAATATTCCTCTCCGGACATAAGATGGGCCATTCTAGGTCCTGAGAGCTGAGATAGGCCTTTTCTGGACCTGAGATACTCGCTTTCTGAGGCTAAATTGGGTTTAATCAGGCCTGAAATGGGTCCTTTATGAGTCCACGATGGGCCCTTTTCAGACCCGAGATGGGCCCCTCTGAGCCGCGACGGGGGGGGGGGTGCCTAGCCCCCCATAGCCCCCCCCCTCCCCCCCCCCCCCTTCCCTGGCTGCGCCCCTGCTCGGAGCGGGTAATCCAGCCAAGGTTCGATAAATACATGTCGTGGGCCTCCCAGGACCAACAATCTTGAAGTGGCTGTCAGCCAATCAGCGGCGCCACTATCATATACCTCATTTGGCAGATTCGAAATAAATTGCTTAAAACCGGATACATTTTGGGGAAATGGTTTTAGACATTTAGACATTTTAACGACGGCAAAAGATAATGGCTATGTCGGATCAAAACCAATACAAAGGTGAAACATTCCCTTTAAACTACACTGGTATGTAGGGTGGCTCTAAAAATATTGATCTTCGAAAGATGACACGAGCGCACGTCTCATGTGGTTCTCTGAATGTCCGTGAAATTAGCCACAGCCACGGATGGCTAACTTCACGGACATGTTCTCTGATGTTGTGCGATATGTATGGATGGTATGCGACATGTACGTATGGTATGCATATGGTCTGGTATGCGACATGTATGTATGGTATGCATATGGTCGATTGTTAGCTTGAGGCCGCACCATGACCATGACGGCGACCGCGCACGGTTAACTTTGACAGTTTCGTGCTACCCCTAAATATCGGTTTATATTATCACAAAGGACATCATTTAACTAACAAAACTTTAGAGAACCATATGAGATGTGATCCCGTATAATTTTCGCAAACAGCTATTTTTAGAGCCACCCTTCTGGCGGCCGTCTCACAACATGCTGCAATGCCGCCGGTGAACCTAACCGGCGCGCAGAGACATCTGGCGGATTAGTTTCAACACTACCCCATTGACGCAGCAGCGAAGAATCATATGTGAGGAACCTGTTAAGATCGAGGAGACATTAAGGGGATTTTATTTGTTAGGACTAGGATGATTTTGGGGCGGACTACAAGAACCGATACGGGGAGGAACGCCGTGACGGATCATCTGTCAGGATATACTCCAGTAGGCTCTGTCGGGGGAGACCCTATCCTCAAATCCACCACTGACCGAACTCCAATTACCGTCTTGATATACCTTTATCCGAGCAGTGAAGAGGCCTATATGTTGACCGACGACTGGCCAGTCTCATCAAAATTGTGTTCTGCACGAGGCCGGGCACGAGACTGCACGAGACCATTGCAACCGTTTAATTTCGCACACATTCGCGGGTACCCTAAGCAAGGTCCATAGCCAAACAAACTCAAGAAATAGCGGATCGCCGATACCATGAATTCGCAAGGTCAATAAACCCCCTCAAACAAAATTTGGAAAATGTTGCAAATTGTTACAAAATGTTGCAACACGCTGTAAATGTCGCAAATGCCGTCCTAGAGCCTTGATTCTAGCACCATTGAAATCAGCGTCCCGAATAGGCCCAGGGAAGAGTTTGTACGGGAAAATGAAAAACTTCGATTTTTAAGCAGTGTTGCAAAGTTACAGAGCCCAAATTGCACCGTTACACCTACATTTTACTGTTTGGCAGTCGAATTCGAGTCCGTGAATTGCTAAGTCTACACTAGAGAAAGCATTAGGCGTCGCTGCAGGATGCAAGCGGGCTCAGAGTGCCCTCCGGTCAAGTCAGCGTTCGGCGTCCGAGAGGCGACTGACCGCGCTTCTCGGACTCGACTGACAGGTCTCTGTCCCGCCGCGCACCACGGACGCCGGCGCCGTCCTGCGCTGTCAGCCGAGTCCGACTGAACGGACGGCGGCCGACCCGCCTGAGCGGCAGGTCAGCGGCTGCAACGAGCGGTCCCAAAACGTCTGTACCGCTTAGTCTCGAGCAGTTGGTAGTGAGATCGGGATAGGCTAGGTTTGCGCGTGTGTGTGTGTGTGTGTGCGCTTGAAGTGGGTTGCAGTGGCGGAGGAACGAGCGACAGTGGTCTACCGGCAAAACCAAGTGAGACACGCGAGTTTCCGCAGCTAGGATAGGAGGTTAGTGTGTATGAGTCATAGTATTTGTTTTGAATCTGCAGCGTAATTTTTGCCGTTTGATGGCTCGTAAGTCGTTTATAGTGGTCTTGTGGTTTACAAAAAAAAAACAGAACATTTTTTTATACCTTGGCTTGTTGCAGATTAAGTGAGCCTTACGAGATCTGAAACGTTATTAGTGCTTATCGCTGCCATTTAACCCTTGAGCTTCATTTATAAGTTAATGCTGCACTTATTTGCATTTGTATGTCTGTGGTCTTCGTCCTCAAACATCGCTGTAAGTTGGTGTGAACTTGTAAAGGAAAATTTATATAGGTTGTTGGGTTTTTAAACTCTGAATTACCACCTAGGGAATATCATTTTACTTTCCGGGCGAATTACGACATTAATATCAATAATCCATAATGTAAGAGCAAAATATACTTAAGCAGCGCATTAATACCGGAAAAAGCTACCGATGCGCATTTCTCAAATCCAACAATGTCATGCGGCTAAGTCTCATAGACTATGGGTGTGTAATTACCTATCTACATAGACTAACGGGTTTCTCCATCTAAGTAACAACTGCATATCGCAATCAATCACTTCTTGCAATGTGTCTAACACCATAATGCAGTCTCCAGATGTCCGTATTCATTGTCGTGCCTGGAAAGATGTAGACTGTACCGCAATGAGGTATGTTTTCCGGCAGCACAGTATACCATTTATTTGAAGCAGCTAGCACCAAGTTGCAGTCTCCAGTCTACATACCCAGTAACTGTGCCGGCGTGCCTATTAAACAATACACTGGAATACATTGCAAAAAAATAGATTTTCTTTAAGACTAATGTGTGATTACCAATCACAGGCACCTAGAAAATTCCGCACCGAAAAATATTAGGATATTAGCGCATGTTCTGCAGAAATGTGTCACCATTTTCGGAGTAACCATTCACTATTTTTTGAAGAGTTAACTTACAGTTTATGTGCTTCGCTGTACATAACTTGTGCAATGTGGATGATTTGGTGGTTGGTTTTTCCAAATGTATAGTTGAAATTGTATTTTAATGTTTAACAAATGCATTGTCGATGACATTTCTGATATTTTGCACGGTGTAAGTTACTTTCGCATGGAATACCTGCTTGCCATATTTTGTAATGATCTGCCACTAAATCTGGCGGCAACGATTGCCCACCAATCTATACTTGCCACACTAACCGCCCATGATCCTGTTTTCAGACCGACGATGGACGGGTCTCCGTCGTTTCTCGGCTGGCTGTCGGCCCTGCTTATGACGTCATTTCTGACGCCGCTGCTGCTGCAGCCGTTGCTGCCGTCTGCACGCGCCGAACAGCTGTCTGAGATTACCACCAGCGCGCAGGAGCTCGACCGGCTGTTCCAGGCAGAACGGGACATTGTGGAAGTTTGTAACTGGAGAAGTTTGTGCAGCTCTCGGAGAGCAAGCTGGAGCTCGCCAAACGGTGGGTGCCGAACGTGATGTTGAGAATAAATAAACAAAATACCGACAGAATTGACAGGCGCTTAGAAAAAAATGTCACAAAAAGGTAATAGAAGGGTTTGGTGGTGGGAGGATGGAGCACTAGTTAGGATCGAACTATTTCATCGTATATGAAACCGATGTATTTTCAAATGTAAAGGGGGGACTACCGAATTCGAAACTGTTAAGAAGGGCGAAGATAATTTAAATTATGAAGAATTTCAAAGTGACAATTCAGTACCTGGTATATTGGAGCCGACAGATCGCTGCTGGCCTCCGCCCCGATGTTGGAACCAACATCTGTGCACAACGGCAAATGACTCGCGTTTACGTCTACAGAACAGCCAAAGACGGCGTCCAGTTGCGCATGAGCTTACTAACGCGCTCTTTGCTTTGCCTTCCCC
>JAXIVJ010011327.1:0-43927 GCA_036785665.1 Chirona hameri
TGCGCCCGGGCGGCGCGGCGGCCCCTTGTCAGAGACTGTACTTGGCGTCAGGTGGAGCCAGAACGCCAGCTGCTGTCGTACGATTTCTCGTGAAATGCAAAGAGAAACTTGCTTCTTTCTCCACATATATCCATCAGTTGTCCAAACGAAAGTCATATTCGTAGTTTTGAGCTCAAGATGCACCGTATGGTTGAATTTCAAGACAACTTTCAAGGTGACCTATTTATTCCCTTTAATGAGATGGTTGGGAGAGTAAGGACGTTGCGAATAAAGACATGCAAACAGTTTTCTTCACATTCAAAACAATATATCGCTTAAGAGCAAAATATTCGCATAAATGTACAATAGAGCGTCCCACTTTTCAAATAGTTGTCCGGGCACCTTTGCCCCTTGCGATTCCCGTTATCTGATGAAAATTATCCATCGGGACTAAGTTTGGTGGATTTTGGTCGGTAATCTTAATCTCCGAGCAGCGGCTGAATTTATCGCCTCAAAGTTCCGTTTTAACCCGCGCGGCGCTGGGTCTCCATCCGAACGTCCGGTGCTGGGGGGGTAAATTTTACCCCCCCCCCCCCCTTCGTATCTTCCGAACCAATAACCGCAGCGAGACGCGCAAGGCGGCGATCGAAAGCTCTCAGTGAGAAGAATTTAATGCATACCCGAAATTATTAACATAAGGTCACATGTCAGGTCACGGTCAGGTCAAGTGTCAAAATTTAAGTATTTGGGTTTTTGGGCTATACTTTCCATCCAAAGCCTTGTATTGCAACTATTATTTCACAAAGTGCTCTCAAATGTATAATTCATCTCCCGCATAAGTGAAAGTGAAATTTTAAGCAAAGGTCAAGGTCAGGTCACAAAAGGCCACAGGTCTACGAAAGCCATGCGACACATGTTGTATGAGTTATTTTACACGTAGAATTCGATAGAAGCAGCAATGTTCGCAGCCTGACACCATATAATTGCCCTCAGGTCAAGGTCAGGTCACAATAAGGTCAAAATTTGAAATTTATTAATCTAAATAAACATTGCATGTTTCTAGACTGGTTTTGTCTTAGAAATACAGTGGTGGCATTTATTTGTTTGTATCTGGTCAGTAAAAGCCAAAAAACGCAATTAAAAAAATAACGTCATGAGTTACTTATTCTTAGAGAGCCATAAGTCAGTCAAAAATAAAGAAATTGCTTTGAAATTTGGTTTGCACATCGTTCATACTCGGTTCTCTAATATATCTTCCGTTTTTTTTGAAAAATATTCAACAAAAAACTTTTGTGAAAATTCTTCCCCAAAAATCTTTTTTTTTCTTCATTTTTCTGGAGGCAAAAACCCAAAAGTTTGAACATCCGAGATAAACATTTTAAAGACAATGTTATTTCCTTTCTTTTGACGCCTTTGATTTGCAATTTGCATCAACACGCTACTTTCTACGATTGTCAAACATTTAACGTTTTTTTTCTCACCAAAAATGACATGACATGACGTCACTGAAACGTCATTATCTCCTCAAAATTCTCACGAATTTCAACAAAATTATAACACAAGATGTATAATTGATACTGCAAGTTTCACTTCGATGTCTGTCATAGTTTTCAAGTTATGGAGAAAATCCGGGAGGAGGGGTAAAATTTACCCCCCCAGCGCCGCGCGGGTTAAAGGAAATAGTTCACCTTCGGAAGTTTTTTCAGAACACGATTTTATTATATTTTTTAATACAGTTTCTTTTTTTCTGTTTAAAAATGGTCCTACATCGCGCCAATTCAGGACAGAAGGTTGTAAATTATTGATTTTATGGTGTGCGTTATTGGTCTGCGCATGCTCCATGGCACTTTCAGACGGCACGGTACATCATATATGCGCCGTATTCCTTCGCCAAAAAGTCAAATATCTTCGGCTGGAGAGTCTTTTCAGCCAAGAAAAGTTCCAGATAAGGATTTCTCAACACGGGCTACAAAACTGCTATTTCAGTTCAAAACCCATGTTGAAGGTGAACTATTTCCTTTAAGCACCGGTCCGCCATATACCCGATAGTAGAGCTTGGCGTTGACGAATCGCTTTAGAGTTTCTAATTGAGCTAGGATGACGAAACAATATTCGTTGCATTGTCTAACGTCTGTGCCTTCGTCTAATACAGCTCCTGTCAATTTGCCTGGCAACACTTCAGCCGTGACGTCACCATTTCTACAGCGAGCCGGCTTTAGCATGGTGGGCTATGGGAAAATAGGTGATATTCGGGTCGCAATTTCAAGCATTTCAAAAATAGTTCGTTCAGCAGATGCTACATAACTGTGATGCCAAAGACCTTCCCTATTCATATCTGGAGTTGTTTTTGGCAAAATTGAGTCAATTTTGTTCCCAAGAAATTGTTTTATGGGACGCTGCTTGCCATCCAATAAGAATCATTATCAGCTTATATGACTGTAATAGGCGTCGGATGTCGCCCACCCGGAGGGCGGCTGGGATTATATTTGATACATTGTTATGCACTGGATGTATACTAAAAACATATGGTATTAAACCTAAAATCTAGTGAGGAAATGGTGACGTAGGAACGTGATTACCTGTAGTTCTATGGCCTTGGTCAGAGGGTGGAATCGCATCACCAATCACCATGTGTCTGCTCTGGCGCCATAGTCTTTCGGAGATACCCAACACCGTTTAGATCCAGCAACTGAATACAACACACCGGCCGCGATCAGCTGATCTCGCCACGTGAAGCGTAACTTTGGCTGACAAAGTAAAAACCGCCAACGGTAGGCAAACACTTTTTAATACAGCTGCGTTTCCTTCATGCCATTCAGCTGTCAATACCTTAAATGATTCAACAACTCCGATTTTGTCACTAATGCTGTCCGTCACCAAATTACATTAGCCGGGTCCGCGGCAGACCCGGGGACCAGCCCGCTCTCCGGGTCCGGGGCAGACCCGGGGGCCAGTCCGCTCTCCGGGTCCGGGGCAGACCCGGGGGCCAGCCCGCTCTCCGGGTCCGGGGCAGACCCGGGGGGCAGCCCGCTCTCCGGGTCCGGGGCAGACCCGGAGGCCAGCCCGCTCTCCGGGACCGGGGCAGACACGGGGGACAGCAGCCCGCTCTCCGGGTCCGGGGCAGACCAGGGGGCAGCCCGCTCTCCGGGTCCGGGGCAGACCCGGGGGCAGCAGCCCGCTCTCCGCACTGACAGACATCGGAGACTCTTGAGAGTTCTCAGAGACCATACAGGGGTCGATTTAGTCTCTGCACAGAGCCACATTTTACGAGAACTTTCGAGGGGGTCTTTTGGTCTCAAGATTATCTTTTTTTGTCAAGGTTCTCAGCGTGAACTATTTAGTCTTGCTTGAAAATGCCTGAAAAACGTATCGGCGCCGGCCTGGATTGAACCGGGGACCCTTCACATGTTAAGCGAACGCTCTACCACTGAGCTACGGCGTGGCTTATACCAGAACAAGCAAAAAGACGGTACCAACCAAGGCAATTGCTGGGTGAGGTTGATACATACCGACTTTCCGTGTATTAATATTGTTTGGTTAACAACTGATGGAATGAAAGTAATATTTACAAATCAAAACGATCGAAAAGATAATAGTTATTCGATATTTACTTTAATAAAAGTCGGTTTCCGTCGTTCCGATTACAGCGACACCTGCAGTGCTATGGTGGCGCCATCTGCATGGAATTAATTCAATTTCAGGATTCTCTCAGGAGATCATCCAAGGTTCTCAACAGGTGACTGCTAAAACATCCCGCGGGTTCGATCCTCGATCGCGACAGACTTTTCTAATTCGTTGACTGCCTGATGGTCTCAGAGACATAAAATTGTCAGCTGGAGACATATTTACTCTCAACAACCAACGCGGAGACCATGTAGATGTATCAGGCGAGACCATCCACTGAAAGGTCTCGAAATGGAAACCGTGCAGGCTTCTCAGGGAAGAGCATTCAGCAAAAGTTCTCAAAAGTGTTTCTGAGTGCGGTTCCGGGGCAGACCCGGGGCCAGTCCGCTCTCCGGGTCCGGGGAAGACCCGGGGGTCAGCCCGCTCTCCGGGTGGGCGAAAGCCGACGCTTATTACCGTCAGATAAGCTGAAAATGATCCTTATTGGAAGGCATGCAGCGCTCCATAAACATTTTATTGGGCAAAATTTGACTCAATTTTGCCAACCACAGATATGAATAGGGAAGTCCTTTGGCATCACAGTTGTGTCATCTGCTGAACGAACTGTTTTAGAAATGCTTGAAATTGCGACCAGAATACCACCTTTTTCCCCATAGCCCACCACGCTAGAGCCGGCTCGCTATAGAAATGATGACGTGACGGCTCAAATGTTGCCAGGCAAATTGACAGGGTCTGTATGAGACGAAGGCACAGACGTTAGGCAATGCAACGAATTTTGTTTCGTCATCCTAGCTCAATTAGAAACACTAAAACGATTCGTCAACGCCAAGCTCTACTATCGGGTATATGGCGGACCGGTGCTTAAAACGGGACTTTAAGGCGATAACTTGATCCACTGCTCGGAGACCCGAGCGTGAGAGACAATATTAGAAGGTCGTCTGCATAGGCTATGATATTTACAGCAGTTTGCCCTATATGACACCCATGGGTAGGGCAATACATTTTTTTTGGGGGGGGGGATTTTTGTAGAGCAATACAAAAATAAAATACTGCAGTCTTTGGTTGTTGTATCACATGCAACAGTTCATCAATATATACACTGAACAACAATCAGCATTGGCGACAAGTTGCTACCCCGGCGCACACCATTCTGGACAGAAAATGGGACGGACACAGAGTTTGACCATTATGGCAGTAGTCATAATTTGTCAGCTTTGTACGGTAATACCACATCAGAAGGAGCTTAACGTACGACTGAGGTACCCCTCTTGCCATGAGCAGTGATGGCCTACGTTACGCTACGGTATGTTTTTTGGTAACTCGTAGCCCGGAAATCGTTCCGCAACGTAATCGGGATATATTTCGGGAGCGTACTACCGTAAATTTTCGAGTAACGTTACTGCTACTGAATACATTTCGAAGCATATCACACGCTATCTTGAGGATAACATCAGCTATAGTTGATGAGCATCTGATTGGCATTACCTGTATATAGGTGACGAACAAGCAGGCTGTCAGATTTCTTACTTGCATGCTCAATACCAAAGCATTAAAAAGTTCCACATTTATTCCACGTTTATTGAGCTAAGATGTTGCACAATGTACATATCGGCACCATCGCATCATCGGTCATCAATTACGCGGAATCCCCTCTCATATAATGAGTGTAGACCTGAGGATTGAGGAAGTCCTTTCGACACAGTACACAAGCACCGCACTCGTCCCTAAGTGGCACAGTACACAAGCACCGCACTCGTCCCTAAGTGGCACAGTACACAAGCACCGCACTCGGCCCTAAGTGACACAGTACACAAGCACCGCACTCGTCCCTAAGTGGCACAGTACACAAGCACCACACTCGGCCCTAAGTGACACAGTACACAAGCACCGCACTCGTCCCTAAGTGACACAGTACACAAGCACCGCACTCGTCCCTAAGTGGCACAGTACACAAGCACCACACTCGGCCCTAAGTGACACAGTACACAAGCACCGCACTCGTCCCTAAGTGACACAGTACACAAGCACCGCACTCGTCCCTAAGTGGCACAGTACACAAGCACCACACTCGGCCCTAAGTGACACAGTACACAAGCACCGCACTCGTCCCTAAGTGACACAGTACACAAGCACCGCACTCGTCCCTAAGTGACACAGTACACAAGCACCGCACTCGTCCCTAAGTGACACAGTACACAAGCACCACACTCGGCCCTAAGTGGCACAGTACACAAGCACCACACTCGGCCCTAAGTGGCACAGTACACAAGCACCGCACTCGGCCCTAAGTGGCACAGTACACAAGCACCGCACTCGGCCCTAAGTGGCACAGTACACAAGCACCACACTCGGCCCTCCCTAAGTGGCACAGTACACAAGCACCACACTCGGCCCTCCCTAAGTGGCACAGTACACAAGCACCACACTCGGCCCTAAGTGGCACAGTACACAAGCACCGCACTCGGCCCTAAGTGACACAGTACACAAGCACCGCACTCGGCCCTAAGTGGCACAGTACACAAGCACCACACTCGGCCCTAAGTGGCACAGTACACAAGCACCACACTCGGCCCTAAGTGGCATAGTACACAAGCACCGCACTCGGCCCTAAGTGGCACAGTACACAAGCACCGCACTCGGCCCTAAGTGACACAGTACACAAGCACCGCACTCGGCCCTAAGTGGCACAGTACACAAGCACCACACTCGGCCCTAAGTGGCACAGTACACAAGCACCACACTCGGCCCTAAGTGGCACAGTACACAAGCATCGCACTCGGCCCTAAGTGTTGCACCTCACGATGATTATTGCGTCACTAACATTAACATCATCCGTCATGTGGATGGCGGAGGTGCTGCTCGCTCAAAATGTATCTCGAAGACCTGAGAAGGTCCTCTCCACGCTGGCCTGTGATGCAGGAAGGACTACAGCAACTCTAGCTATCTCTTTGAGCACTGGGTTGGTGTGACATTCCCGCCACTTAAAAATGTTGGTATTTTTTGACAGCCTCTGAGAGTTCTCACGCTTTGTCAAATCCTCCCCTGCGTCATACGTGGGCTCCCTGGAATGTCCCCTGTCGTGTTTTAGGAGAGGAGTTGGTCGATAGGATCGGCATCAGTGCTACCTCCGCTGCTCCGCCAGGGTCGGCCGGCGGACTGCAGCTCTCCTCCGAGGCGGAGACTGAGGATATGCGGCAAGCCAGATACTGAAGGTGCTGCTGTGCCACCTTGGCCTGGTAGCTGTTCAGCAAGCAGCTATACCTTGGGTCCACATATACCGCGGCGAGAAAGGCAGCGTTGTTGACGATCATTTTTCCCGCTGTCTCATATTTCCCAACAACTGCTGGGAAAACCTGCAGCCCCGTGTGGCTTGAGCCAGGCGCGCCGCCAAGAAATTTGGAGTGGGGGAGGGGGGGACCCATAAGTCCATATTTTCCGGTCAACAATCAACATTATGGTACGCACTAGTGATGTTATTTTCAGAAAATTCCTGAAACTTGACCAAACCGTTACCAATTTCATTGTAGCTATGCTGACCGAAAACCAAACCGATTTTTCCCAACCCGAAAATGACCGATTTTTGACCGACTTTCAATATTGGTGTAAGAAGTTGGCAAGCGTTACTTTGCATATGCAGATGCATTTTTTAGGGAAATAAATGCCTCAATAATACTTAGTAGTATTGATGATCAGAATCCAAATTAATTACCTGGTATTCTTATTTCTCATGGCTGGATACCTGCAGAACATGCCGAACTTACTGCAAAAAAGGTGGCCGGTCTAATGCATTTCGCTGACTTGCTTGACCGAAACATACCTAAAATTTGTTCTCTGGCCAACCAATAATCGATTCGGTATTGTAATTTTTTGGGTATACCACAATTTTGGTTACCGAATGACATGACTAGTACGCACGCATTCAGAAGAGCCGACTCTATTTTCCTTCCTTCATTTTCATTCAACTATTTTAATAAGGATCACCAGAACTCTTACTTCATGACTTTTTCCTTCTTCCAGATATCAATCATTTGACACATTAAGTTTTATCTACACTACGCTGCAGCCTGAAACCAACTCCGTTCCATCGCCTTTATAGCGCTTACCAGGAATGCGTCAGGAATCCCAAAAGTCAAAGTTCGCTGGTGGAATTTTAATGTTCTTATGAAAGAGCATGTCTCAGTGATGGTGACTTCATGGACAAAATCGTTGAGAAAGCTCTGTGGAAGGAACAGGACCCAGTAGATTGTTGCGATGTCGGATGCGGTCGATAAAGCCGCGAAAGAATGCGCCTGGCGCGGTTATTTCACTCTTACCGCCTCGGGTAGACTTCTTAGCCCGTTCGCCGGCACTGCTATTTTTCCGGTTCTTGACATATTTCTCCCTATGCACGGCACTTCGCAAACCAAAACATACATATCCAAAGTTGTAAACATGCTGTTCACCCTCGACATGAATGCACTTCAGGTTGTCAAAGATGTTCTGTTACATACAAAAATTACACCTATATGGACACAATGTATCAACCAAATTCTGGTCTGACGCAGGGTTCTATGTCCGATGCCAGTGGCGTACCGAGTATACGGTCATTCAGGGCATGACCTAGTCCTTTGGACCAGAGGCGTTCATGCAAAGCTGGCGCCCCTCCGATCATTGACGGCGCCCCTCCGGCCAGTGACGGCGCCACTCCGGCCAGTGACGGCTTCACTCCGGCCAGTGAGGACACTCCCGGCCAGTAACTGCGCCCCTCCGACCAGTGACGGCGCCCCTCCGGCCAGTGACAGCGCCCCTCCGGTCAGTGACCGCGCCCCTCTGGTCAGTGACCGCGCCCCTCCAACCAGTGACGGCGCACCTCCGACCATTGAGGCGCCCCTCCGGACAGTCACGGCACCCCTCCGGACAGTGACGGCGCGCCTCCCGCCAGTGACGGCGCCCCTCCGACTAGTGACTGCCCCTCTCCGGCCCGTGACGGCACCCCTCCGGCTAGGGACGGCACCCCCTCCAGCCAGTCATGGCGCCCCTCCGTCCGTCCTTAGGCGCCCCCCCCCCCCGCCTGCCAAATTCTCGCCAATATTGGTGGCGCCCCTGCTGACCGGGTGGCGCCCCTCAAGACTGTATCAAGGATGTATCAAATTTGTGTCGTCCCAAAAATTATGTCTCGCATCGTTTTGAGGGATGATACAAATATTTTGCAAATAATGTAGATTATCAGCCTAAATACCTTAAAGGGAATGTTTCACCTTTGTATTGGTTTTGAACTGAGATAGCCATTACCTTTGGCCGTTATTGAAATGTTGAAAATACTAAGGTCATTTTCCCCAAAACTTGGCCGTTTTTAAGCAATTCAATTTATAGTAGTTTGCAAAATGGGGTCTAGGCTAGTGCTGCCGCTGATTGGCTGACAGCGACTTTGTCAGCCAATCCCACTTTCTCAGCCAATCAGCGGCGGTCTATAGCTCAATAATGACGTCATCATCCGAAATTTAAAAACTTAATTTGTATAAAGTTAAGTGACTTTCGAGAGAAAATCACCACCATCGTTTTCAACAGCACTTGCTTCATATTTTCGACTACAACCAGCGTATATTTGACAACTTTCGAAAAGGTGAAACATTCCCTTTAAGGGTTGGATCGCGGTTGTAGCGGGGGGCAGCCCCCCCCCCCCCCCTACATGGACCACCCCCACCCACCCACACACACTTCTTTAGAGTGGGGGGCCCTGATGCCCCCCCCCCCCCCCCGGTGGCGACGCCCCTGGCTTGAGTCCCAACTGAGTTCATGGCAGCCAGCCATTCACCAAAAAAGTCCCCTGCTGTCAGGTGCTTTAGCTGTTGAGCTGGTCATGGCGTGCAGCGGCTTGAGAGCAGCCAAAAGCTGCTCGGCTTGTGACCAATCCTCTCCACTCACGGCGAGCGCGTCGCTGGTCAGGGCGAGCTCATCAATGAAGTCGTCTCGAATCTTGAGCATGGACTGGAGCATATTGTACGCGGAGTACGCGGAGCTCCACCGCGTGTCCACATCCAGCACCGGCAACGGTTTCTTGTTCTTAGCAAACACCAGTCGGATGTTTTGCGTGTGAGTCTTAAAACCACTCTCCGGATACGCGCCAAAAGGTCTGCAGCAGCCACCCCCCCCCCCCCCCCTTCTGTAGAATGCCTGTCACGGATAACTGAATGGTATGGGAGGCGCATCTCACTCCAACCAAACCCTCCTGTGTGATAACTGAATGGTATGGGAGGCGCATCTCACTCCAACCAAACCCTCCTGTGTGATAACTGAATGGTATGGGAGGCGCATCTCACTCCAACCAAACTCTCCTGTGTGATAACTGAATGGTATGGGAGGCGCATCTCACTCCAACCAAACCCTCCTGTGTGATAACTGAATGGTATGGGAGGCGCATCTCACTCCAACCAAACCCTCCTGTGTGATAACTGAATGGTATGGGAGGCGCATCTCACTCCAACCAAACCCTCCTGTGTGATAACTGAATGGTATGGGAGGCGCATCTCACTCCAACCAAACCCTCCTGTGTGATAACTGAATGGTATGGGAGGCGCATCTCACTCCAACCAAACCCTCCTGTGTGACAACTGAATGGTATGGGAGGCGCATCTCACTCTAACCAAGCCCTCCTGTGTGATAACTGAATGGTATGGGAGGCGCATCTCACTCCAACCAAACCCTCCTGTGCTGTAGCCTGTATGCATCGCCTCTAGGCACATCTCTTCGTGAACTGCATCAGACGAACTGCAACAGAAATACACAAATGTTGACAGGAGCGTAGGAACTATGTTCAAATTGGGGGGGCAGGAGGCATTCTGAAGTCGATTATTTCCATGCAACGCCCATAGGCGTAATGTTAAAATCCAAAATGTTGGGGGGGGGGGGGGGGCTGCCCCCCCCCCCCTGCTCATACGCCTATGAATGTAGAACTAACATTCAGAGGAGTGAAAAGGTGATAATACTTTAGCAACATAATTACGAGCGAGCGCGAAGCGCCCGCTCGTTCTTCCGTGGTATATGGGAAAAATCTGAATATGAGCGGCCCGGCCGGCCCGGCTCGTGGCGACGCTTTTGAGAAGCTAATATCTCTGCAACCGCACGTCCAATGGACAAGCGGGTTTCTTTGCTGAGTAGCCCCATCCAACCTAACCCGTTGGAGACCAGTGCGGACTCATGCGGGTGACTACCACTGCGCGTGGCGCGTGCCGCGTGATGGGTGTTGAAAAGTTTTTCTCGTAAAAACTCCGCAACGGCTGGGCAGATTGTGTTCAAATTTGATGTGTCGTTAGGGACCTCTCAGCCGCCACTTTCCCACAAGTCAGGGGTGAGGTGCCTCTGCACGTGCGCACGTGCACACCCCTATTCTATATCTCCAGAACGGCTGAGCCGATTGTGTTCAAATTTGGTGTGTGGCTAGGGACCCCTCCGCCGCCGCCTTCCCACAAGTCATGGGTGGGGTGCGTCTGCACGTGCGCACGTGCACACCCCTATTCTATATCTCTCAGGAACGGCTGAGCCGATTGTGTTCAAATTTGGTGTGTGGCTAGGGACCTCGCAGCCGCCTCTTTTCCACAAGTCAGGGGTGGAGTGCCTCTGCACGTGCACACGTGCGCACCTTTTTTGTGTGTCTCAGAAACTACTTGCCCGATCGAGTTGAAATTCGCCATACATTTCGTTCGCGCTCGCTCGTTCATCGCCAACTACGGCGCCTTACTGGTATTGCAAGGAGACCCCTCTGGCCGGCGCTCATAAGTAAGTTGAATATGTTCGACGCTTGTATTTGTATACGCCTGTATTTCCGCATTTCTTTTTTAATATTAAGAAAACTGAATATACGTTAGAGAACCAAGTATGGACGATACTCAAACTAACTTGCGACGTCATTTTTTTAAGTTACGTTTTTGGCTTTTAGTGACCAGATACGGATAAATAAATACCACCGCTGTATTTCTGAGAGAAAGCTTGTCTAGAAACTGCCTTTTTTATTTATATTAATCAATTTCAAATTGTGTCCTTATTGTGGCCTGACCTTGACCTGAGGGCCATTATATAGGGTCAGGTTGTAAAACTGGCTGCTACAATCGAATTGTACGTGTACAATAACTCATACAACATGTGTCGCATGGCTTTCTTAGACCTGGGGCCTTGTGTGCCTTGTCGTTTGCTTACAATTTCACTTTCGCTTATACGGGAGATGCATTATACCTTTGACAGCACCTTGTGCGATAATAGTCGCAATCTAAGGCTTTGGATGAAAAGTATGGCCCAAAAACTAAAATACCTCAATTTTGACCTTTGACCTGATTGCGACCTGACATGTAACCTTATTTTAAGAATTTTGGGTATGCATTATAATTTTTCTTGAGAGCTTTCGATCGCCGCCTTGCGCCTCCCGCTGCGGTCATTGGTTCGGAAGATACGAGGGGGGGGGGGGTAAAATTTACCCCCCAGCGGGGCGCGTTCGGCTTGAGACCCAGGGGCATTCCACGACAGATAGACCAAAACAATCAAGTTCACACCATCACATTTTGTATTTTGACAACAAAAAATATATATAGGGTTCTCTTGTGCCCTGAAGTCTATGGTGGCATCGCCAGACCCTTCGCCAGACCCATCGCCAGACACGCGCCCTGGAGGGGGGGCGAAATCCGCCCACCACTCCGGTTTTTCGAGGATAGCGCAAAAACGGCGGCGCGCAGCGCCGCCGTTTTTTGCATACCTGTTTAGAAATGAACTTCCCGCATTATGTAAAATTCTTGGCCTCAGGTCATCTCAGGTCAGGTCACCAGACCAGGTCACGTGATGACCTCAACTCCAAAACGTTTGCAGTAGTACCACAGCCACAGTTTTACGCCGATCGGTTTCAATCTTGCAGGACTTCATAAGGTCATAGATACCAACAATTTGTTTATCTCGGATTTCTAATATCGGTGACCTAAGGTCAGGTCAATTTTGTGACCGCCAACACGGTTTTATCAATAACTATCGACATAATGAAGATAGAGAAGAGAAAATGGTACCAATATGTTTGTCTCGTCCAGACACGTCTCCCAATATGCAACATGACCAACTTTGGTCACCACTTGACCTTGACCTGAGGTCAAATTTCACAGTTGACCTAACCCGGTCACCATGAATATGATTCGAAGCGCCTTGACAAGACACACGCGATGGCGTAAACATTATTGCTTTATCTGTATTAGGTAAAAGGTTATTTGAGGAAAACAGTTTTGAAAACAAAATCACCTTTTTGACATTCGATGACCTCTGGAGCCTAAACTATTGACCTGAGCTCAAATCTGAGGACACCTTTGTCGATTGCATTTTTCAATGACTTTCGATTGCTTTTTTCTGTTTGCTGCTAACTATCATAGTTCCCGAGATATTTGGGGGTGTTCGAACCGAAGTCTTGAAAACTTGAAAATCTGACCCTTGATGACCTCTGGTGACCTCAATATTGACCTGAAAAAAAAATGAACGAAATACTTTCGAAAGAGCTTGTCTCGAGCTATCTAACGTCGTTTCCCGCTTGTCGCTACGTTGCGTGGTTTTCGAGATCATGGGGGGGGGCGAAATCCGCCCCCCTCCAGGGCGTGTAATTATCAGAGGCCCTCCAGGGCGCGTGTTAAGGTCAACGGTTCTCCAGATATAGCCTCGAGCATTTTTGCAAGGTCATGCTGCAAGGTAATCTTTGGAGGCCTGTAGCTACAAAACCACGGAACATAATGCATCATATAGCCATATCGTCGTGACCGCAATGAACTGGGCAATATCTTGATTATCTCCGATTTTCACAATTTTGAATTTAGATTTTTGGATGAGTCACATTTTTGTATTGTTTGTGCCTATCCCATCCCCGTCAAAAATGGCAATTTTTGGGGGTTTCATATGAAAGGTTCACTATTTATCTAGTGATATGAGCAGAAGAAAAAAAGGTAATATTTCTTTTTAAAAAAATACTTCTGTTTTTTGCCAATACAACATTTTAAGGGCATTTGCAGTAGAATATTGCCACTTGCACTGCATTTGGTGGTTGCGGGGGGGACGTGATCTGGAGCCGTGAAAAGACATGATTTGGAGTGGGTGATATGTATTAACCCTCGCCCGGGTTGGGCAAAATCACTACGCGTTCGGGTAGGGGGGTACAACCCCCTTTAGAGTTTCGCCCCTAATTGAGCTAGAGCTTCGATTAAAAAACGAGCGTGTTGATTGTGATGAGAAGAAGCCACCGATTCGCGATTTTAATGTCTTGGGTCATTGTGTGACCTCTGAGGTCATGCCAATGACTCAAAAGTCTTCAAATTGTAAATGCGTATAAATTAAATATAAGCGAGCTAGAATCGTGAATAGGCATTTCATAGTCCTTAATGGGTGCCAAATTTGAAATCAGCATCACAAAATGTCATAGAAACTGACAAATTCCAAAAAGGTCATGTCAGGTCATCTGAGGCCAGTGACCTTGGTTGACCTGTGGAAGCCCATGACCCCAGTGGAGCATATAATTATGTAAAATGTATCCCAGATTTGAAATCAGCGTCACAAAATGTCCTAGAAACCACCAGAAGCAAAACAAAGTAGTATGAGGTCATCGGAGGTCAATAACCTCGGATGACCTCTGAAAAGGTGAAACGAAGTCACAATGTCAGTGGAAACCACAACTGTCACCTGGAAACTCCTGTGCATATGCACCTGAATAGCAAACACTCGGAAACTGTACAAGTTACATGCATCGATACTACGGGACGCCAGTTGCGCCTGACATGACCTTGAGAAACAGGTCATAGGTCACGGGTCATGTGGGTTAGAAGTAAAAAAAAATAGAGTATGTGTTAAACTGTTCAAAAGTAGGGTACTGACAGATTCATCGCAATCGGTTGAAAACTACGCGAGTTATTCCCGAAAAGCGAGGGGGATGGCATCCCCCTACCCGGACGAGGGTTAAATACAAAGAGGGCTTACTATACAAGCAAAATCGGAGTTTTCGGCCATATTGTAACACCCTTCGTTAGCGATTAAGAGGCATTCGGTAACACGTCATTGCTCGTCTTAAAGACGAGCAATGACCTGTTACCGAATGCCTCTTAATCGCTGGCGAAAGGTGTTACAATATACCCGAAAGGTCCGATTTTATTTGTTTTCTTGTGGAGTAAGCCCTCTGTATTTAATCTTCATTTGGGATCTCTACGTGCTTTGGGCCCTTCCGGTCTGACCAGGGACTCCTCTGACCTTCTTCCCAGAAGCCCCTCCTGTGTTTCATGGGGCCATTCGGCCTGTTCAGAGGTCCTTCTGACCTGGCCAGGGACTGAACTGGCTGCTTTGTCACCCCGCCAACATGCTCAGGGGGCCCTCTTACCTGCCCTGGGCCCCTCCGTGCTTACTAGGGGCCCATTTGGCATGTTCAGGGA
The DNA here is from genome assembly GCA_036785665.1 of Chirona hameri. NCBI lineage: Eukaryota > Metazoa > Arthropoda > Thecostraca > Balanomorpha > Balanidae > Chirona > Chirona hameri. The sequence continues at coordinate 15,012 of JAXIVJ010011327.1, forward strand.
CCGTGCTGACCCACCCCTAGGGGCCCTTTCGGTCTGGTCAGGGCCCCTATGACCAGCACAGGGGCCCTTTGAACTTATCAGGGGCCCTCTGGGGTCTGTCCAAGGACCCTCCAACCTGCTCAGGGGCCCTTATGACCTGACAAGGGACTGTGCTGGCTGCTTTCTCGCCCTGCCGAAATGCTCAGGGGCCTCTCGGACTGCCCAGGGGCCCCTCTGTGCTAGCTAGGGGCCATGTGAGGTGTTCAGGGGGCCCTCTGACCCGCTCAGGGGTCCTTTTGGTCTGGCCAGGGGCCCCTCTGACATGTACAGGGCTCTTCTGAACGTCCAAGGGGACCTGGTGAGGGTCCCCTTGTGCGTTCAGAAAAGAGAGTCCTGGTAGGCCTGAAGTGCCTCTGAAGTGCTCTAAACTCTCTAAAGACCACACTTCGCATGGTAAAGGGCCCATTATACCGCGTTTCGCGCGGTCTCATCGGCCATTTTGTCCTCCGCCGCCAAAAAGAGCCCTCCGTCGCCGAAAGGGGCCCTCCGCTGCCGAAAAGGGCCCTCCGCCACCGAAAAGGGCCCTCCGCCGCCGAAAAGGGCCCTCTTGGCCTCCGGGGGGGGGGGGGGGGGCGCCGCACCCCCTCCCTAGGCTACGCGCCTGACCTGAAGGCATGTGGATTATTTTGCATGACATTGGGTATTCCGGCAAGTAACGTAGGATATATATTTCCAACACCTTCATGGATGCATAATGTGGATTGCTTATTACCTACTGTTTTGAACATACCTGTACCATTAATTTTTTGGGGAGGGGTTAAGGGGTTTGGTCATGGATCATTTTGGGGGCGCGTTCACCCCCACCACCATCCACCTGCAGTGCCAGTGGCGGTATTCTACTGCAAATGCCTTAACATGTTGTATTGGCAAAAAACTGAAGTATTCAAAACATAAAATACAATATTTTTAGAAATATTACCTTTTTATATTTTTCCTATCTCGAGATAAATAGTAAAGCTTTAATATGAAACAAAACAAAAATGCAATTTTTGACGGGGAAGGGGTATAGGCACAACACATACAAAATGTGACTCCCTCAAAAAATCAAAAGTCAAAATTGTGACAATCGGAGGTGATCAAACTGTTGCCCAGTTCATTGCGGTCACGATGATATGCCAATATCATGCATTATGTTCAGTGGTTTTGGAGCTACATGCTTCCAAAGATTACCCTGCATCGTGACCTCGCAAAAATGCCCGAGGCTATATCTTGAGAACCGTTGACCTCAGGGATCTGCTGATGCCAAAATCGACTTTAGGGCACAAGATAACCCTATAGACAAAATGTCATCAAAATAAAAAATGTGGCCCTTGGTCGATGTGAATTGTTGAACCGAACTGTAACAAACAACTGGTAACAGTGCAAATGGTTTGAAAGCAGCAAGGGGCAGAACGACTTTTCCGCGCATAAATGGTCCCCGTGGATCTGGAGGAGCCTGGGGGAGAAGGTCCTGGCCTGGTCCCCACTATTAGCTCTTCGGTCCAGCAAGTTGGGCACCGCCGGAGCATCTTCCGGGTGCCGATGTCTGCGTCTTTGCGTTCGCGTCACCTTTTTCGAAACTCGGCAGACTAGCTAAACATGCAGCCCGCTTGAAAGTTAATATTTTATGAAGGAAGTGGGTCCTGGTGGAATTCATTTTCCGATTTTCCAAATTTGTATAAGCAATTGCAAAACTTGTGTCATGCCGCGAGGCGGCGCGAAATTTCCACTTTTTGACTGTGGATAGCTGGACTTTGACTGCTGCAAAGGTAATTTTTATGATACATTGTTAACTTTCCCCGCAATAAGTGGTGACGGGGGGGGGGTCAACCACCCCTCCTGAGAGTGGGGGGTGGTGGACCGTCCCCGACCCTCCCGTCGGCGACGACCCTGCATGTTACGGATGCAATTTCCTTAGTTTTCTTTTCGGAGCAGCGGTGTGTCGAAGAGATAACGAAGGAAATTTCATCCGTAACTGACTGAGTCCATTTCCACGTCGCAGGGGTGTAGGATCCTATTCAGTTGAGGGGTCTTCAGCCCCCCCACACACACACACACACCTACACACACACACACACGCACGCACGCACGCACGCACGTACGCACCTACACACACCTACACACACCTACACACACCTACACACACCTACACACACCTACACACACCTACACACACCTACACACACCTACACACACACCTACACACACACCTACGCACACACCTACACATACACCTACACACACACCTACACACACACCTACACACACACCTACACACACACCTACACACACACTTACACACACACCTACAAACACACCTACACATACACCTACACACACACCTACACACACACACCTACACACACACACCTACACACACACCTAGACACACACCTACACACACACTTACACACACACCTACACACCTACACACACACACACCTACACACACCTACACACACACACACACACACACACACACCTACACACACACCTACACACACACACCTACACACTTACCTACACACACACCTACACACACACACACACACACACACACACACACACACACGCACACGCACACGCACACACGCACACACGCACACACGCACACGCGCACCCGCGCACCCGCGCACCCGCGCACCCGCGCACCCGCGCACCCGCGCACCCGCGCACACGCGCACACGCGCGCACGCGCACGCGCACGCGCATGCACACGCACGCACACGCACGCACACGCACGCACACGCACACGCACACACACACACACACACGCACACACCGCACACACACTGGCTTCAGCCACCCCAACTTGGACGAGGAAGTGGGTCAAATCCGGGGCGAAATTTGTATTTTGGTGCATTTTGATGGTACTTTAAGCGATTTGCTCAACTCAGTCCCCCCCCCCCCCTCCAAACTTTCCTGGAGAAGCTACGCCCCTGCCACGTCGTATTTTTCATATTGCATTTTAAAAGGAATTACATGCAAACTAGAATCAGCTTCCTCCATAAAAGTGTGTTTGGGGGGAGGTGGGTCGGCCGCCATAAAAAGTGTGGGGGGGGGGTCTCCCCCCCTGTTTTCAAAAGTGGGGGGTCGCGATCCCCCCCCCCCCCCCCCCCCCCGTCAGCGACGCCCCTGCCTCTGTCATCATCGACACTGCTCGGCCCCGGCTCATCTCTCGCCCGTGGCGTGCTCCTCGATACTCTGCAACGGTACAGCATCACCATCACCATCTCCAGACAGCATCAACATCTCCAGATCTCCAGACAGCATCACCATCTCCAGATCTCCAGACAGCATCACCATCTCCAGATCTCCAGACAGCATCACCATCTCTAGATCTCCAGAGAGCATCGCCATCTCCAGATCTCCAGACAGCATCACCATCTCCAGATCTCCAGACAGCATCACCATCTCCATGTTTCCAAACAGCATCACCATCTCCAGATCTCCAGACAGCATCACCATCTCCAGATCTCCAGACAGTATCACCATCTCCAGATCTCCAGACAGCATCACCATCTCCAGATCTCCAGACAGCATCACCATCTCCAGATCTCCAGACAGCATCACCATCTCCAGATCTCCAGACAGCATCACCATCTCCAGATCTCCAGACAGCATCACCATCTCCAGATCTCCATACAGTATCACCATCTCCAGATCTCCAGACAGCATCACCATCTCCAGATCTCCAGACAGCATCACCATCTCCAGATCTCCAGACAGCATCACCATCTCCAGATCTCCAGACAGCATCACCATCTCCAGATCTCCATACAGTATCACCATCTCCAGATCTCCAGACAGCATCACCATCTCCAGATCTCCAGACAGCATCACCATCTCCAGATCTCCAGACAGCATCACCAACTCCAGATCTCCAGACAGCATCACCATCTCCAGATCTCCAGACAGCATCACCATCTCCAGATCTCCAGACAGCATCACCATCTCCAGATCTCCAGACAGCATCACCATCTCCAGATCTCCAGACAGCATCACCATCTCCAGATCTCCAGACAGCATCACCATCTCCAGATCTCCAGACAGCATCACCATCTCCAGATCTCCAGACAGCATCACAATCTCCAGATCTCCAGACAGCATCACCATCTCCAGATCTCCAGACAGCATTACCATCTCCAGATCTCCAGACAGCATCACCATCTCCAGATCTCCATACAGCATCACCATCTCCAGATCTTCAGACAGCATCACCATCTCCAGATCTCCAGACAGCATCACCATCTCCAGATCTCCAGACAGCATCACCATCTCCAGATCTCCAGACAGCATCACCACCTCCAGATCTCTAGACAGCATCACCATCTCCAGATCTCCAGACAGCATCACCATCTCCAGATCTCCAGACAGCATCGCCATCTCCAGATCTCCAGACAGCATCACCATCTCCAGATCTCCAGACAGCATCACCATCTCCAGATCTCCAGACAGCATCACCATCTCCAGATCTCCAGACAGCATCGCCAACTCCAGATCTCCAGACAGCATCACCATCTCCAGATCTCCAGATAGCATCACCATCTCCAGAACTCCAGACAGCATCACCATCTCCAGATCTCCAGACAGCATCACCATCTTCAGATCTCCAGACAGCATCACCATCTCCAGATCTCCAGACAGCATCACCATCTCCAGATCTCAAGACAGCATCACCATCTCCAGATCTCCAGACAGCATCGCCATCTCCAGATCTCCAGACAGCATCACCATCTCCAGATCTCCAGAAAGCATCACCATCTCCAGATCTCCAGACAGAATCACCATCTCCAGATCTCCAGACAGCATCACAATCTCCAGATCTCCAGACAGCATCGCCATCTCCAGATCTCCAGACAGCATCACCATCTCCAGATCTCCAGACAGCATCACCATCTCCAGATCTCCAGACAGCATCACCATCTCCAGATCTCCAGACAGCATCACCATCTCCAGATCTCCAGACAGCATCACCATCTCCAGATCTCCAGACAGCATCACCAACTCCAGGTCTCCAGACAGCATCACCATCTCCAGATCTCCAGACAGCATCACCATCTCCAGATCTCCAGACAGCATCACCATCTCCAGATCTCCAGACAGCATCACCATCTCCAGATCTCCAGACAGCATCACCATCTCCAGATCTCCAGACAGCATCACCATCTCCAGATCTCCAGACAGCATCACCATCTCCAGATCTCCAGACAGCATCACCATCTCCAGATCTCCAGACAGCATCACCATCTCCAGATCTCCAGACAGCATCACCATCTCCAGATCTCCAGACAGCATCACCATCTCCAGATCTCCAGACAGCATCACCATCTTCAGATCTCCAGACAGCATCACCATCTCCAGATCTCCAGACAGCATCACCATCTCCAGATCTCCAGACAGCATCACCATCTCCAGATCTCCAGACAGCATCACCATCTCCAGATCTCCAGACAGCACCACCATCTCCAGATCTCCAGACAGCATCACCATCTCCAGATCTCCAGACAGCATCACCATCTCCAGATCTCCAGACAGCATCACCATCTCCAGATCTCCAGACAGCATCACCATCTCCAGATCTCCAGACAGCATCACCATCTCCAGATCTCCAGACAGCATCACCATCTCCAGATCTCCATACAGCATCACCATCTCCAGATCTCCAGACAGCATCACCATCTCCAGATCTCCAGACAGCATCACCATCTCCAGATCTCCAGACAGCATCACCATCTCCAGATCTCCAGACAGCATCACCATCTCCAGATCTCCAGACAGCATCACAATCTCCAGATCCCCAGACAGCATCACCATCTCCAGATCTCCAGACAGCATCACCATCTCCAGATCCCCAGACAGCATCACCATCTCCAGATCTCCATACAGCATCACCATCTCCAGATCTTCAGACAGCATCACCATCTCCAGATCTCCAGACAGCATCAACATCTCCAGATCTCCAGACAGCATCACCATCTCCAGATCTCCAGACAGCATCACCATCTCCAGATCTCCAGACAGCATCACCATCTCCAGATCTCCAGACAGCATCACCATCTCCAGATCTCCAGACAGAATCACCATCTCCAGATCTCCAGACAGCATCACCATCTCCAGATCTCCAGACAGCATCGCCATCTCCAGATCTCCAGACAGCATCACCATCTCCAGATCTCCAGACAGCATCACCATCTCCAGATCTCCAGACAGCATCACCATCTCCAGATCTCCAGACAGCATCACCATCTCCAGATCTCCAGACAGCATCACCATCTCCAGATCTCCAGACAGCATCACCATCTCCAGGTCTCCAGACAGCATCACCATCTCCAGATCTCCAGACAGCATCACCATCTCCAGATCTCCAGACAGCATCACCATCTCCAGATCTCCAGACAGCATCACCATCTCCAGATCTCCAGACAGCATCACCATCTCCAGATCTCCAGACAGCATCACCATCTCCAGATCTCCAGACAGCATCACTATCTCCAGATCTCTAGACAGCATCACCATCTCCAGATCTCCAGACAGCATCACCATCTCCAGATCTCCAGACAGCATCACCATCTCCAGATATCCAGACAGCATCACCATCTCCAGATCTCCAGACAGCATCACCATCTCCAGATCTCCAGACAGCATCACCATCTCCAGATCTCCAGACAGCATCACCATCTCCAGATCTCCAGACAGCATCACCATCTCCAGATCTCCAGACAGCATCACCATCTCCAAATCTCCAGACAGCATCACCATCTCCAGATCTCCAGACAGCATCACCATCTCCAGATCTCCAGACAGCATCACCATCTCCAGATCTCCAGAAAGCATCACCATCTCCAGATCTCCAGACAGCATCACCATCCCCAGATCTCCAGACAGCATCACCATCTCGAGATCTCCAGACAGCATCACCATCTCCAGATCTCCAGACAGCATCACCATCTCCAGATCTCCAGACAGCATCACCATCTCCAGATCTCCAGACAGCATCACCATCTCCAGATCTCCAGACAGCATCACCATCTCCAGATCTCCAGACAGCATCACCATCTCCAGATCTCCAGACAGCATCACCATCTTCCGATCTCCAGACAGCATCACCATCTCCAGATCTCCAGACAGCATCGTGCCGGGCCAGATCTCCAGACAGCATCACCATCTCCAGATCTCCAGACAGCATCACCATCTCCAGATCTCCAGACAGCATCACCATCTTCAGATCTCCAGACAGCATCACCATCTCCAGATCTCCAGGCAGTATCACCATCTCCAGATCTCCAGACAGCATCACCATCTCCAGATCTCCAGACAGCATCACCATCTCCAGATCTCCAGACAGCATCACCATCTCCAGATCTCCAGACAGCATCACCATCTCCAGATCTCCAGACAGCATCACCATCTCCAGATCTCCAGATAGCATCACCATCTCCAGATCTCCAGACAGCATCACCATCTCCAGATCTCCAGACAGCATCACCATCTCCAGAACTCCAGACAGCATCACCATCTCCAGATCTCCAGACAGCATCACCATCTCCAGATCTCCTGACAGCATCACCATCTCCAGATCTCCTGACAGCATCACCATCTTCAGATCTCCAGACAGCATCGTGCCGGGCCAGATCTCCAGGCAGCATCACCATCTCCAGATCTCCATACAGCATCACCATCTCCAGATCTCCAGACTGCATCACCATCTCCAGATCTCCAGACAGCATCACCATCTCCAGATCTCCAGACAGCATCACCATCTCCAGATCTCCAGACAGCATCGTGCCGGGCCAGATCTCCAGACAGCATCACCATCCCCAGATCTCCAGACAACATCACCATCTCCAGACAGCATTACCATCTCCAGATCTCCAGACAGCATCACCATCTCCAGATCTCCAGACAGCATCACCATCTCCAGATCTCCAGACAGCATCGTGCCGGGCCAGATCTCCAGACAGCATCACCATCTCCAGATCTCCAGACAGCATCGTGCCGGGCCAGATCTCCAGACAGCATTACCATCTCCAGATCTCCAGACAGCATCACCATCTCCAGATCTCCATACAGCATCGTGCCGGGCCAGATCTCCAGACAGCATTACCATCTCCAGATCTCCAGACAGCATCACCATCTCCAGATCTCCAGACAGCATCGTGCCGGGCCAGATCTCCAGACAGCATTACCATCTCCAGATCTCCAGACAGCATCACCATCTCCAGATCTCCAGACAGCATCGTGCCGGGCCAGATCTCCAGACAGCATTACCATCTCCAGATCTCCAGACAGCATCACCATCTCCAGATCTCCAGACAGCATCACCATCTCCAGATCTCCAGACAGCATCACCATCTCCAGATCTCCAGACAGCATCACCATCTCCAGATCTCCAGACAGCATCACCATCTCCAGATCTCCAGACAGCATCGTGCCGGGCCAGATCCCCAGACAGCATTACCATCTCCAGATCTCCAGACAGCATCACTATCTCCAGATCTCCAGACAGCATCACCATCTTCAGATCTCCAGACAGCATCACCATCTCCAGATCTCCAGACAGCATCACCATCTCCAGATCTCCAGACAGCATCACCATCTTCAGATCTCCAGACAGCATCACCATCTCCAGATCTCCAGGCAGTATCACCATCTCCAGATCTCCAGACAGCATCACCATCTCCAAATCTCCAGATAGCATCACCATCTCCAGATCTCCAGACAGCATCACCATCTCCAGATCTCCAGACAGCATCACCATCTCCAGAACTCCAGACAGCATCACCATCTCCAGATCTCCAGACAGCATCACCATCTCCAGATCTCCTGACAGCATCACCATCTCCAGATCTCCTGACAACATCACCATCTACAGATCTCCAGACAGCATCGTGCCGGGCCAGATCTCCAGGCAGCATTACCATCTCCAGATCTCCAGACAGCATCACCATCTCCAGATCTCCAGACAGAATCACCATCTCCAGATCTCCAGACAGCATCACCATCTCCAGATCTCCAGACAGCATCGCCATCTCCAGATCTCCAGACAGCATCACCATCTCCAGATCTCCAGACAGCATCACCATCTCCAGATCTCCAGACAGCATCACCATCTCCAGATCTCCAGACAGCATCACCATCTCCAGATCTCCAGACAGCATCACCATCTCCAGATCTCCAGACAGCATCACCATCTCCAGGTCTCCAGACAGCATCACCATCTCCAGATCTCCAGACAGCATCACCATCTCCAGATCTCCAGACAGCATCGTGCCGGGCCAGATCTCCAGACAGCATCACCATCCCCAGATCTCCAGACAACATCACCATCTCCAGACAGCATTACCATCTCCAGATCTCCAGACAGCATCACCATCTCCAGATCTCCAGACAGCATCACCATCTCCAGATCTCCAGACAGCATCGTGCCGGGCCAGATCTCCAGACAGCATCACCATCTCCAGATCTCTAGACAGCATCGTGCCGGGCCAGATCTCCAGACAGCATCACCATCCCCAGATCTCCAGACAACATCACCATCTCCAGACAGCATTACCATCTCCAGATCTCCAGACAGCATCGTGCCGGGCCAGATCTCCAGACAGCATCACCATCCCCAGATCTCCAGACAACATCACCATCTCCAGACAGCATTACCATCTCCAGATCTCCAGACAGCATCGTGCCGGGCCAGATCTCCAGACAGCATCACCATCTCCAGATCTCCAGACAGCATCGTGCCGGGCCAGATCTCCAGACAGCATCACCATCCCCAGATCTCCAGACAACATCACCATCTCCAGACAGCATTACCATCTCCAGATCTCCAGACAGCATCGTGCCGGGCCAGATCTCCAGACAGCATCACCATCCCCAGATCTCCAGACAACATCACCATCTCCAGACAGCATTACCATCTCCAGATCTCCAGACAGCATCGTGCCGGGCCAGATCTCCAGACAGCATCACCATCTCCAGATCTCCAGACAGCATCGTGCCGGGCCAGATCTCCAGACAGCATCACCATCCCCAGATCTCCAGACAACATCACCATCTCCAGACAGCATTACCATCTCCAGATCTCCAGACAGCATCACCATCTCCAGATCTCCAGACAGCATCACCATCTCCAGATCTCCAGACAGCATCGTGCCGGGCCAGATCTCCAGACAGCATCACCATCTCCAGATCTCTAGACAGCATCGTGCCGGGCCAGATCTCCAGACAGCATCACCATCTCCAGATCTCCAGACAGCATCACCATCTCCAGATCTCCAGACAGCATCACCATCTCCCGATCTCCAGACAGCATCACCATCTCCAGATCTCCAGACAGCATCGTGCCGGGCCAGATCTCCAGACAGCATCACCATCCCCAGATCTCCAGACAACATCACCATCTCCAGACAGCATTACCATCTCCAGATCTCCAGACAGCATCACCATCTCCAGATCTCCAGACAGCATCACCATCTCCAGATCTCCAGACAACATCACCATCTCCCGATCTCCAGACAGCATCACCATCTCCAGATCTCCAGACAGCATCACCATCTCCAGATCTCCAGACAGCATCACCATCTCCAGATCTCCAGACAGCATCACCATCTCCAGATCTCCAGACAGCATCACCATCTCCAGATCTCCAGACAGCATCGTGCCGGGCCAGATCTCCAGACAGCATCACCATCCCCAGATCTCCAGACAACATCACCATCTCCAGACAGCATTACCATCTCCAGATCTCCAGACAGCATCACCATCTCCAGATCTCCAGACAGCATCACCATCTCCAGATCTCCAGACAGCATCACCATCTCCAGATCTCCAGACAGCATCACCATCTCCAGATCTCCAGACAGCATCACTATCTCCAGATCTCCAGACAGCATCACCATCTCCAGATCTCCAGACTGCATCACCATCTCCATATCTCCAGACAGCATCACCATCTCCAGATCTCCAGACAGCATCACCATCTCCATATCTCCAGACAGCATCACCATCTCCAGATCTCCAGACAGCATCGTGCCGGGCCAGATCTCCAGACAGCATCACCATCTCCTGATCTCCAGACAGCATCACCATCTCCAGATCTCCGGACAGCATCACCATCTCCAGATCTCCAGACAGCATCACCATCTCCAGATCTCCAGACAGCATCACCATCTCCAGATCTCCAGACAGCATCACCATCTCCAGATCTCCAGACAGCATCACCATCTCCAGATCTCCAGACAGCATCGTGCCGGGCCAGATCTCCAGACAGCATTACCATCTCCAGATCTCCAGACAGCATCACCATCTCCAGATCTCCAGACAGCATCGTGCCGGGCCAGATCTCCAGACAGCATTACCATCTCCAGATCTCCAGACAGCATCACCATCCAGATCTCCAGACAGCATCGTGCCGGGCCAGATCTCCAGACAGCATTACCATCTCCAGATCTCCAGACAGCATCACCATCTCCAGATCTCCAGACAGCATCGTGCCGGGCCAGATCTCCAGACAGCATTACCATCTCCAGATCTCCAGACAGCATCACCATCTCCAGATCTCCAGACAGCATCGTGCCGGGCCAGATCTCCAGACAGCATTACCATCTCCAGATCTCCAGACAGCATCACCATCTCCAGATCTCCAGACAGCATCACCATCTCCAGATCTCCAGACAGCATCACCATCTCCAGATCTCCAGACAGCATCACCATCTCCAGATCTCCAGACAGCATCACCATCTCCAGATCTCCTGACAGCATCACCATCTCCAGATCTCCAGACAGCATCGTGCCGGGCCAGATCTCCAGACAGCATCACCATCTCCAGATCTCCAGACAGCATCACCATCTCCAGATCTCCAGACAGCATCACCATCTCCAGATCTCCAGACAGCATCACTATCTCCAGATCTCCAGACAGCATCACCATCTCCAGATCTCCAGACTGCATCACCATCTCCATATCTCCAGACAGCATCACCATCTCCAGATCTCCAGACAGCATCACCATCTCCATATCTCCAGACAGCATCACCATCTCCAGATCTCCAGACAGCATCGTGCCGGGCCAGATCTCCAGACAGCATCACCATCTCCAGATCTCCAGACAGCATCGTGCCGGGCCAGATCTCCAGACAGCATCACCATCTCCTGATCTCCAGACAGCATCACCATCTCCAGATCTCCGGACAGCATCACCATCTCCAGATCTCCAGACAGCATCGTGCCGGGCCAGATCTCCAGACAACATCACCATCTCCAGATCTCCAGACAGCATCGTGTCGGACCAGATCTCCAGACAGCATCACCATCTCCAGATCTCTAGACAGTATCACCATCTCCAGATCTCCAGACAGCATCACCATCTCCAGATCTCCAGACAGCATCGTGTCGGACCATATCTCCAGACAGCATCACCATCTCCAGATCTCCAGACAACATCACCATCTCCAGATCTCCAGACAGCATCGTGCCGGGCCAGATCTCCAGACTGCATCAATATCTCCAGATCTCCAGACAGCATCACCATCTCCAGATCTCCAGACAGCATCGTGTCGGGCCAGATCTCCAGACAGCATCACCATCTCCAGATCTCCAGACAGCATCACCATCTCCAGATCTCCAGACAGCATCACCATCTCCATATCTCCAGACAGCATCACCATCTCCAGATCTCCAGACAGCATCGTGCCGGGCCAGATCTCCAGACAGCATCACCATCTCCAGATCTCCAGACAGCATCACCATCTCCAGATCTCCAGACAGCATCACCATCTCCAGATCTCCAGACAGCATCACAATCTCCAGATCTCCAGACAGCATCACCATCTCCAGATCTCCAGACAGCATCACCATCTCCAGATCTCCAGACAGCATCACCATCTCCAGATCTCCAGACAGCATCGCCATCTCCAGATCTCCAGACAGCATCACCATCTCCAGATCTCCAGACAGCATCACCATCTCCAGATCTCCAGACAGCATCACCATCTCCAGATCTCCAGACAGCATCGTGCCGGGCCAGACCTCCAGACAGCATTACCATCTCCAGATCTCCAGACAGCATCACCATCTCCAGATCTCCAGACAGCATCACCATCTCCAGATCTCCAGACAGCATCACCATCTCCAGATCTCCAGACAGCATCACCATCTCCAGATCTCCAGACAGCATCACCATCTCCAGATCTCCAGACAGCATCACCATTTCCAGATCTCCAGACAGCATCACCATCTCCAGATCTCCAGACAGCATCACCATCTCCAGATCTCCATACAGCATCACCATCTCCAGATCTCCAGACTGCATCACCATCTCCAGATCTCCAGACAGCATCACCATCTCCAGATCTCCAGACAGCATCACCATCTCCAGATCTCCAGACAGCATCGTGCCGGGCCAGATCTCCAGACAGCATCACCATCTCCAGATCTCCAGACAGCATCACCATCTCCAGATCTCCAGACAGCATCACCATCTCCAGATCTCCAGACAGCATCACCATCTCCAGATCTCCAGACAGCATCACCATCTCCAGATCTCCAGACTGCATCACCATCTCCATATCTCCAGACAGCATCACCATCTCCAGATCTCCATACAGCATCGTGCCCGGGCCAGATCTCCAGACAGCATCACCATCTCCAGATCTCCAGACAGCATCACCATCTCCAGATCTCCAGACAGCATCACCATATCCAGATCTCCAGACAGCATCACCATCTTCAGATCTCCAGACAGCATCACCATCTCCAGATCTCCAGACAGCATTCCCATCTCCAGATCTCCAGACAGCATCGTGCCGGGCCAGATCTCCAGACAGCATCACCATCTCCAGATCTCCAGACAGCATCGTGCCGGGCCAGATCTCCAGACAGCATCACCATCTCCTGATCTCCAGACAGCATCACCATCTCCAGATCTCCAGACAACATCACCATCTCCCGATCTCCAGACAGCATCACCATCTCCAGATCTCCAGACAGCATCGTGTTGGACCAGATCTCCAGACAGCATCACCATCTCCAGATCTCCAGACAGCATCACCATCCCCAGATCTCCAGACAGCATCACCATCTCCAGATCTCCAGACAGCATCACCATCTCCAGATCTCCAGACAGCATCACCATCGCCAGATCTCCAGACAGCATCACCATCTCCAGATCTCCAGACAGCATCGTGTCGGACCAGATCTCCAGACAGCATCACCATCTCCAGATCTCTAGACAGTATCACCATCTCCAGATCTCCAGACAGCATCACCATCTCCAGATCTCCAGACAGCATCGTGTCGGACCATATCTCCAGACAGCATCACCATCTCCAGATCTCCAGACAGCATCACCATCTCCAGATCTCCAGACAGCATCGTGTCGGCCAGATCTCCAGACAGCATCACCATCTCCAGATCTCCAGACAGCATCACCATCTCCATATCTCCAGACAGCATCACCATCTCCAGATCTCCAGACAGCATCGTGTCGGACCATATCTCCAGACAGCATCGTGTCGGACCATATCTCCAGACAGCATTACCATCTCCAGATCTGCAGACAGCATCGTGCCGGGCCAGATCTCCAGACAACATCACCATCTCCCGATCTCCAGACAGCATCACCATCCCCAGATCTCCAGACAGCATCACCATCTCCAGATCTCCAGACAGCATCACCATCTCCAGATCTCCAGACAGCATCGTGTCGGACCAGATCTCCAGACAGCATCACCATCTCCAGATCTCCAGACAGCATCACCATCTCCAGATCTCCAGACAGCATCACCATCTCCAGATCTCCAGACAGCATCACCATCTCCAGATCTCCAGACAGCATCACCATCGCCAGATCTCCAGACAGCATCACCATCTCCAGATCTTCAGACAGCATCGTGTCGGACCAGATCTCCAGACAGCATCATCATCTCCAGATCTCTAGACAGTATCACCATCTCCAGATCTCCAGACAGCATCACCATCTCCAGATCTCCAGACAGCATCGTGTCGGACCATATCTCCAGACAGCATCACCATCTCCAGATCTCCAGACAACATCACCATCTCCAGATCTCCAGACAGCATCGTGCCGGGCCAGATCTCCAGACTGCATCAATATCTCCAGATCTCCAGACAGCATCACCATCTCCAGATCTCCAGACAGCATCGTGTCGGGCCAGATCTCCAGACAGCATCACCATCTCCAGATCTCCAGACAGCATCACCATCTCCAGATCTCCAGACAGCATCACCATCTCCATATCTCCAGACAGCATCACCATCTCCAGATCTCCAGACAGCATCGTGCCGGGCCAGATCTCCAGACAGCATCACCATCTCCAGATCTCCAGACAGCATCACCATCTCCAGATCTCCAGACAGCATCACCATCTCCAGATCTCCAGACAGCATCACAATCTCCAGATCTCCAGACAGCATCACCATCTCCAGATCTCCAGACAGCATCACCATCTCCAGATCTCCAGACAGCATCACCATCTCCAGATCTCCAGACAGCATCGCCATCTCCAGATCTCCAGACAGCATCACCATCTCCAGATCTCCAGACAGCATCACCATCTCCAGATCTCCAGACAGCATCACCATCTCCAGATCTCCAGACAGCATCATCATCTCCAGATCTCCGGACAGCATCACCATCTCCAGATCTCCAGATTGCATCACCATCTCCAGATCTCCAGACAGCATCACCATCTCCAGATCTCCAGACAGCATCGTGCCGGATCAGAACTCCAGTTTGCACGACGTTGGAACCATTATCCGTCGTCAGCGAATATATCTGACTTTCAACTCCGACCTTTCCAAGGGCGTCGGTCATTGCTGATCGCACATTTTCAGCGGTTGCTCTTGTGTTCATGTATTACACCGCAGCGGTGTATACCGCCAGTTCTCCATCTTCCACAAAATGAACATTTACCCCAAAAAAGTGTCTGCCCTTTCTGGTGGCTAGATCTATTTTTACCGAAACCATTCTGCTCGCATGTACGTAACCACCACTGGGTACAGTGGGTACACTGTACCCAGTAAAATTCGAAACCCAAAATGGTGCTGGGTATTGTAACCAGTAAAAATTGAAGACTCCAACTTGCATTAATTTAGTTTCAAATGTGCCGAGAAGTCAATAGGGCTACAAAAGTAAAAACAAAAGTTTTTTAATATAAAATATATATATATATATATATATATATATATATATATATATATATATATATATATATATATATATATATATATATATATCAAGGAAACCTTTAAATTTAGATCAGCCAAACGTAGGTGCGCTAACTTTGCATTGATATAGAATGGGCTGGATTGAAAAATTGAACACATTTGGGTAAGTGGTGCCGTCATTAAGCTTTTGTTTGCCAGCCAGATGTTCAGACATAGCCATGTTCATAGATGCGGGCCGACAAAGGCTTGCGGCTCGACTATTTTGCTACTTTTGTTATTGTGCCAGAGTACTCGATGCACGTTTTTTTTGTATAGAATGACATGCAATTTCTGCTGATCTGTATATTAGAGGTGCAGCACGTCAGTGGGGGATCCAGGGGGATCGTAGGGGATGAAGCTCCTGCCTTAGAAAACGGCGCCCTCGGGCACCGCGGCGCCGAATGCGCCGCGGCGCCGTTCTTGCAAAGGATTTGCTGGCGCCGAAGGCGCTGTAGCGTTCTCGGGAGGCCGCCAGGGCGCACTTGTGTCTACCGACAGCGTCGTAGCACTCTTGAAAGGCACCCTGGCACCCTCAGAAGACAGGTTGCTGCCCTCACAACGCATTATGCCGCCCCCAGAAGGTACATCGCCGCCCTCGGAAGGCATCATGCCGCCCTCGGAAGGCATCATGCCGCCCTCAAAAAACATTATTGTCGCCCTCGGAAGACATTTTACCGCCCTCGGAAGATGTCTAGTCGCCCTCTAAAGGCATCTTGCCGCCCTCATAGCACATTATGCCGCCCTCAGAGCGTAATATGCCGCCCTCGGAAGGCATCCTGCCGCCCTAAGAGCGCATTATGCCGCTCTTGGAAGGCATCATGCCGCCCTCGGAGACATGTTGCCGCCCTCGGAAGACATCTTGCCGCCCTCGGAAGACATCTTGCCGCCCTCGGAAGGCATGTTGCTGCCCTCAGATCACATTATGCCGCCCTCGCAAGGCATCATGCCCTTCTCAGAGTCCAGAGAGCGTTATGCCGCCCTCGGAAAGCATCATGCCGCCCTGGGAAAACATCTTGCCGCCCTCGGAAGACATTTTACCGCCCTCGAAGTGCATTATGCCGACCTTGGAAGATTTGCTGTGGCACTTGGAAGGCATCTTACCGCCCTCAGAGCACATTATGCCGCCCTCAGAGTGCAATATGCCACCCTCGAAAGGCACCCTGCTGCCCTCAGAGCGCATCATGCTGCTCTTGGAAGGCATCATGCCGCCCTCGGAGACATGTTGCCGCCCTCGGAAGGCATATTGCCGCCCTCGGAAGGCATATTGCCGCCCTCAGAGCGCATTATGCAGCCCTCGGAAAGCATCATGTCGCTCTCGGAAAACATTTTGCCGCCTACGGAAGACATTTTGCCGCCCTGAAAGTGCAATATGCCGCTTTCGGAGTTCGGAGGACGTCTTGCCACCCTCGGAAGGCATCTTACCCTCGGATGGTATCATACCGCACCTGAATGGCACCTTGCCGGCCCGAAAGCGATGCGGTGTCCCGGCGCACTCAGAATGATGACACCCTGACGCCTTCAGCTTCCCTCAGACGACGACCGGGCACCCGTGACCTTCGAAACCAATAACACACTTTTGCCCCCCCCCCCCTCCCTCACTCCCGATAGCGCCCTGGATGGCGCCTACGAAGTGGCCTGGACCCCCATGAAATAACCATGACACTTTTTTAATATGCCTGGCGATGCGTTGAAGGTGCTGACGGTGCTGACCTTTCACACTCGGGGCGCCTAAAAATAGCTTGGATGAATGTCCAATGTCCATGATGTCCACAGCTCCACATAAACGTTTTCAGCGTCGGTCACCGATTTTTACGCGATTTGGTCTTAAGGACTAAGGTCAAAACGAACATCCTGCTTTTAAAAATCAGGTCCATTTTGACCTTACTGGTCTCCTTTAAGATCAAATTCAAGTTCAAACGACGGGAAATGCTGTAGCGCCCAAAGTTACCGTCCGATCGCGACAAATTGGTCTCAAACGATTCCTTGTGCCCAGTTCCAAGATGACAAGAATGTTCAGAGTTGTTCCCCATGACCTTCAAGGTCAATCCCCGTGACCTTTAATGTCAAATTCAGAGTCAAACGACGTGATTTTTTCCCCGTCCTTTCCATTTTCAGAATGACAAGCATTCTTAGAGTTGTGCCCCGTGACCTTCAAGTTAGCGCCCAAAGTTGGGCGCTACATCGTTCCCCGTCCTTTGACCTTGAAGGTCACGGACAACACATTTACTCTAAGAATGCGTGTCATCCTGGAAATGGGCACGGGCCATCGTTTGAGACCATTTGTGTTGCAATCGGACGCAAACTTTGGGCGTTACAGCGTCCCCCGTCCTTTGACATTTAATTTGACCTTGAATGAGACCTGTAAGGTCAAAATGGACATGATTCTGGGAAACAGGAGGTTCAACTTGATCTCGAGACCAAATGTCGTAAAAATCGGTGACCGACGCTGAAAACGTTTTATAATCCTCCCTTGCTTTGTTTGACCCATGGCGCGATTGACCCAATAAGAACGACTCAACTGTCACAAGATTTTAAACACAAGATTTTGCTCCTTGTTTATCCACGTATGCAACTTAGTTTCCCGATGTTGCGACAATATATTTTTTTGCTTCTCCGGGCTACATGTAGTTAGCCCGGAAAATAAAAATAAATATGTAAATCTTGTGAATCATGTGAACCTACGTATATCTGCAGTCGGACCTTCGATCATGCCACCAGACTTTCAAAAGGGTCCCGCGCCCCGCTGGGGTATTCAGCCGAACTGGGGTGGGGGCATATTCTGCCACCTCGTTATCTTCCGAACCAATAACCGCAGCGATACGCGCAAGTAAGCAATCGAAAGCTCTCGATGAGCCGCACGTAAAACATAATGCAATATTCCAAATAAGGTCACATGTCAGGTCACGGTTAGGTGAAATGTCAAAATCGAGGTATTTGGGTTGATTGGCTAAACTTTCCATTTAAAGCCTTATATTGCGACTATTATAGCACAAAGTGCTCTCAGAGGCATAATACATATTCCGCATAAGAGAAATAGAGATTGTAAGCAAAGGCCAAGCCGTCAAGGGCAGGTCATAAAATATAACTATTGGCAAAAGGTCTACGAAAGTCATGCGACACATGTTTTATGGGTTATTTACATGTATAATTTGATAGTAGTAGCCAATTTTACACCCTGACCCCATATAATGGCCCTTAGGCGAAGTTCAGGTCAAGGTCAGGTTGCATTAGGTCAATATTTGAAATTGATTAATATAAATGAAAAGGCTTCTAGACCAGTTTTGTCTAATAAATACAGTGGTGGCATTTATTTGCCTGTATCTGGTAATTAAAAGCCATACAATGCAATTTCAACAAATTATGTTATGAGTTAATCATACTTGGGAGCCATAAGTCAGTCAAAAATAAATATTTGACTTCGAAATTTGGTGTGGGTATCGTTCATACTTGGCTGTCCAACATATATTTCATTTTGTGATATCTTCGAAAATGTATATTTTGTGGGATTTTCGTATACAATTTTTTTTTGGGGGGGGGAATAAAAAACTAACAAAAATGCAAATCCGTGATAGCCATTTTGAAGAAAATGACATTTTCTTTCATTATACTTTTTTTGCAATTCGCTTTACAACTCTATTTTCTCCTGTTTTTCAAACATTTATCGTTTTTCCACCAAAAATGGCATGCCCTGACGTCACTAAAACGTCATTATCTCCCAAACTACTTCACTAATTTGAATGGCATCAGTTGGGCAAACTACGGGGAGCCGATCTAATAATGGATCGATAAAAAATTAGGTCGTGATGTCATTAAAATGGGCGGAGCATGCCCTTATAAGGAGATCCGATCTAAACATTGATTGTTTCCCTGACATTCACACCTTCAAACACCATATCACCCCTCAAAAATGCCCATCACCCATGGATTTTTTTCGGTTGAAACTGCACGAATCGCGCCATCATATGTTCTTGTACTTGTATGATCAGATCCCTATTTTGGCAGATATGCAGGGGTGGTCAATTTTTTTGAGTAGACCCGACCAAAAATGACACAGAAAAAATTAACCCAGCTGAGCTGGGGTCATTTTTGTAGCGCATGGAGTCATTTTGATTCGGTCGTTTTGTAGCGCATGGTCCGGGGTAATGTCAGTTTACCCTACCAGACATTTGCTTAAGCGTGGAATTTGTTTTTCAAGTAAATTGTGAAAGCGTGGAATTTGTTAAAGACAACACGCTAGGGTTGTATGAAAAGTCCAATCTTTCAGTTTACCCTACCAGACATTCAAAGCGAGGAATTTGTTAAGAACAACACAACAAGTGTGAATTTACCCTATCAGACATTTGTATAAGCGTGGAATTTTACCCTACCAGATATTTGTTTAAGCGTTCGAGGAGCCGCCCGAGGATACACCGCCAGGTACTTACTTAATTTCCCGGGCAATGTCGGGTACCCCAGCTAGTGGAAGATATTTCATATCACAATAATCTAGACATTGGTTGGGAACAAATTACAGCCATTTTCAACCAAATTTAAAGCATACTTACAACACAAAACCAGCGGGCAGGCACCACAGCCGATTCCGGGACCACCGTTCCTCGCCAAAAAGTTGAACATTGTTCAACTTTGAAAACCGGGCTCCGACGGCGTCGGATCCATTGCGATCAGCTGTTGTCAGTCGCCGCCACTCCCCGGTTCCTACCGAACCCGTCACTGAACGGCCGTCAACGGGCCCGTTTGACGGCGACGGATCCGTTTTGACGGGTGGCAGGCCCAGTGGGAACCGCGCTTAGATCGGATTCGGTCAAATCGCCGGATGACTCTACCTTCGTATAGGGCCTTCCACCATGCGCCATAAACGACGCAATTGCGCTGGATGCACGGTATAACTGGAATGTGAATGTTCATGCTGAATGAACCGGATTTTCTACTATTTATAGTAGAACTCTCAAAGTCCCAGAACAATGAGATCGACTGTCCTGACAGTCGATATCAGACTCACTCCATTGAAAATACACAAGCACCGCGACCCCAACCCCGGGGGATCAATTGTCTAACTAGATAACTGGTATATATTTTTTGTCGGCAATATGGGTGAAACTAAATTATCGAGAATCAAGAGCTGAAACGCAACTGCTAATTATAAAAAAAAAATGTAAATGTACATACATGCTGACGTGATGAATATGATGATTAAGTGAATATTACATCTGAAGTGGTTTTGACGATCAGCATTTCTAAGGACATGATCGCTTAGTACATTTTCCCAGGAATGACAGCCATAGGTAATTATTTTTACTGTCATTTTGACCCACGAGTACTTCATGGGAAGTAACATTGTGTCCCCGACCTTACCCATAAAGACAGAACACTTTACCACCCCTGCAGATATGGCCAAAGTAAGGGTCGGCGATCTCAATTTCGGCACTCGCAGCAGCCTCAGCGATTCAAATTTTGATTCGCCACCTGACTTCACGATCTAAAATTGGGTTAGCCGGCTGACGAACGATCTAAACATGTATTTCACACTGGTCGTTGCGTCGCAGAATCAATATTTAGATCGTCATTTGCAGTGGAATAAGGGCAATTGCCGAATCTGGTCACATTTATTATTCCGATATATTGATGGACAACATGTTCTCCAACACTTTGTATCCTCCGAGTATGCGTATGTTGCTCCGAATTGGCCTAATGACATAGGCCTCACAGTTTGATGCTGCATGTATGGCCAAATGTATGTATGGCATAACAAAATCTAAAAATGTATTGATCTATTTGTTATCGCCTCTGTAGTTTGCCTAACTGACATGTTGAGAGAAGACGTAAAATGGATGCAACATAAGGTACGGAACGTTTCACGTCAATATCGTCAATATCATAGTTTTCAAGATATTGAGAAAATGCGGGAGGGGGTAGATTCTGCCCCCCCCCCCCCCCCCCCGGGGCGCGGGTTAAGGAAGAGGCATATTTGACCTGTTTAATTGACATATTGGATTGGCGCCCCTCTGGATCATGCCGCCACTGTTACCGAGGAAATATGCCGCCCTCGGGCCTGAAGCCCCCTGCCTTAGAAAATCCTGGATCCGCCACTGCAGCATGTAAAGAAGATCTTTCAAAATAAACAGTTATGGTGGATATTTGAGGCGACAGTAGTTTTTCTTACGTTCCCGCTACGAAAACAGATCAAGAAGTTATTGATAGCCTACCACATAAGTTAGCAAGCAGTGGCGTATTCAGGGGGCATGGGGCCATGCCCTCCCTTTGCACCGAAGTCGCCTCTCCGGGCCGAAGCCGTCCCTCCGGGCCATTGAGTCATTCCACGAGCGCCCGTCATTCCATTGCCCCTCCCTTTGGCGCCCTTACCTTGCAATAGGCGCCAATGGGCGTAGCCGCCTCTACGTGCGGTACGGAATGTCCGTACCATTTTTGGCCGGCGCTGAAGGCACCCCTCCCCCCCCCCCATACGTTTTTTTATTTGCAATTTGCGCCCCCGAACAGTACAGGCGCCCTTGGGCATTGGGCCATGAGTATTCCTAGATGTAAATCGCGCCCTAGGGACAGGAAAGGCGCCCTGAAAGTCAGACATTAGGCGTCCCTAGAGGCAAATGCCACCCCCATGGAGCGGAACCGGCGCCCTTTAAACCGGACAATAAGCACCCGTAGAAGCAAATGCCGTGTGATGTCGCCCCCCAACGCCAATTTTTTTTTCAGTACCATTTTTTTAACGTGGCGCCCCTGTAGGCGCCCCTGCTGCCGCTGGAGCCGGGGCGCCTCGGTATGGGCGCAACTACAACATACGGCTTTGATGTAGGCTGTGCCATCCGAATTAGGGAGACGCGACAGCCCATCAGTTCCCAATGATGCAGCTGTATAAAGTAGAGTTAAAATTAATAAAAGTTAAATAGAAAACGTAAAAACTCAGCACTATAAATTCAAGTGGCTTAATATCCAGTAGTTTTTTAGGGGGTATTTTTAGGCTAGGACTAAGCGTTTGTTGTCAGCCAGTGTACCCAGTAACTTTGAGCTCGTGGTTACGCCCCTGCCTGTTCGATAACTTGGCTTGCATGCGCGCCATATGGAGCGAGGCCGCCTCCAAGACCAGGTCTCTCACCTTTTTTCGATTGAGAGACATGTTCAACTGATGCACGATTGGCGCCACCATGTCACCAACAGCGCTTGATTCGAAAATGCTCAACGGACAGCCGTCTTCCGTCACAGCCCGCTCGGCCAGTTTCTTCATATTTTCCACACTGGTCTCGAATGCCACTCGGACTTTTTGATGTACTCTTTGATGCACACATCCAAAATTCCGTTGCAAGCCCATCGTGTCTGTCTGTGTCTCAGCAGCGTAATCACCACTATGATGCCTTTTCAGATGGTCGACTAGAGGCGTAGCATGCACTAGAGGCAGTCATTTTGCAACTTTTTTTCTTCTTTTTCCAGGTTTTCGGAGCCATGCGTCCATGCGTCTCGACGTGAAAAACAACATGGTATGGTTCTTTTTCCAAAAAAAATGAATTTTTACTTAACGCATACACAATTTAAGAGAAATTATATTTGGTCTCTGCATTAATCAGGTAGATTGTGAAGTAAATAGTTTTCGCACAATTTTTTAGCATTTTTCCGATACTCGCCGTGTCGTATTTGACCTAACAAAATTATTTAATCGCAGTAACGCATATACTGGAAGTGTTATTCAATACTTCCACAGCCACCGCTCTCAGCGACATCTATTGAGCGATATAGTAAACTTTGTTCAATAAGTGGTTTATCGGCTGCTGACCGCTACTGAGGTTCGGGAAATGAGCCAGCATGACCCCATGGTCATGTTCTAACCAGAAAGAATGTTGAACTAACCCAGCACTGACCTTGTTACGCCCTGTTGCACCCTGGTTGCACTACAACTTTGGCCACCGCACTCCGTACACCGCATAACACCAGGTCCAGCAGATCCTGCGTCACGGGCAGCGGCGCTGCAGTCACTGGCTTCCGCAACGCGCGCAGACAGGTACCCAGGACAGTCCAGCTTGTATGTTGGCGAACACGTCGGCAGAGGAGGGTCCGTCCAGCCTCTCTGGTACAGAAGAGGGTCCGTTCAGCCTTTCTGGTACAGAAAGGGGTCTGCCCAGCCTCTCTGGTACAGAGGAGGGTCCGCCCAGCCTCTCTGGCACATAGGAGGGTCGGTCCAGCCTCCCCGACACAGAGGAGAGTCCGTCCAGTCCCTCTGGTACAGAAGAGGGTCCGTACAGCCTCTCTAGTGCAGAGGTGGGTCCGTCCAGCCTCTCGGGCACAGAGGAAGTCCGTCCAGTCCTTCTGGTACAGAGGAGGGTCCGTCCAGTCTCCCCGGCACAGCGGAGGGTCCGTCCAGCCTCCCTGGTGCAGAGGAGGGTCCAGTCCCTCTGGTACAGAGGAGGGTCCGTCCAGCCTCCGCGGCACAGAGGAGGGTTCGTCCAACCTCCCTGGTACAGAGGAGGGTCCAGTCCCTCTGGTACAGAGGAGGGCCCAGTCCCTCTGGTACAGAGGAGGGTCCGTCCAGCTTCCCCGGCACAGAGGAGGGTCCGTCTAGTCATAGAGGGGGACTCCTAGGCCCACCCCACACGGGTGCGTTTTTCATGCGTTGCGTTCCGTCAC
The DNA here is from genome assembly GCA_036785665.1 of Chirona hameri. Classification (NCBI taxonomy): domain Eukaryota; kingdom Metazoa; phylum Arthropoda; class Thecostraca; order Balanomorpha; family Balanidae; genus Chirona; species Chirona hameri. The sequence continues at coordinate 39,882 of JAXIVJ010011327.1, forward strand.
GTCCCGTCACGTCCCGTCACGTCTCGATGCGTCTCGATGCTGTCTCGATGCTGTCTCGATGCGTCTCGATGCTGTCTCGATGCGTCTCGATGCGTCTCGATGCGTCTCGATGCTGTCTCGATGCTGTCTCGATGCGTCTCGATGCGTCTCGATGCTGTCTCGATGCGTCTCGATGCTGTCTCGATGCTGTCTCGATGCGTCTCGATGCGTCTCGATGCTGTCTCGATGCGTCTCAATGCTTCTCAATGCGTCGCGATACGTCTCAATGCGTCTCGATGCGTCCCAATGCGTCGCGATACGTCAATGCGTCAAAACGCAAGCAAACGCACGTCGACGCGCGGTAAATCACCATGCCAACGAAGTAAACAAAAACATTGGTACACATTGCCATAGTTCGGCAGCTTCATAGTTCTACATAGTTTGACAGTTCTTCAAAGTACCTAATTAGCTTAGCAGAATGTATCCGTCCAAAGCAGCATTGTATGCACGGCTGAAGGTGCTTCTTCTACTTAAAAAACAGTAGCGGAAGCGCAAATGAAGCCCGGTCAACCAGCGCCGGGCTACGGAGAGCGAGCTCGTCCAAGAAATGAAATCTAAGGACCAAGAGGGAGTTTTTACGTATATGCGTATGGACCCGGTTACCTTTGACGAGCTGGTAGAAGCTCTGCGGCCGCAGTTGTACAGTGTACACTGTACACATTACAGTGGCTATTTGTAGAAATCCTTGCGCAGAAGATGAATTGTCCAGTTTTTCTGCATCAATGTTTCACATTGACATGATTTGCTATTCAAACTATCAATTTCAGGTTGCACTAACGAAATCATGCACACTTTGCTTACCGGTTGCTGGTTGGTTGTAAAGAAGTTAAAAAAGTTGAGTTGACAAGATTAAAATCTTCCGATTACACAAGCTTGCACTCATCCAATGCCATAAATAGCACTCACTCCACCACCATATAGTATATAGGGCACTCACCGAGCGATTGAAGCCAAGCAAAGGTAAACAAAAGCATGGTCGACGCAACAGCTGATTGCCCGAAATCCATTGTTGGACGCGCGTCGAAGTGCGAAAAGTAGGATGGGTTTCTACTTCTCGCATCGGAACGCAAGCTGACGTGCGTGCGACCTCACATTTAAGCAAAGTAGCTACAATCTGCAGTGCTGTGAGGTGAAATTAGGCTTTCTCTGCCTCTAAAACAAAACAAAAAGAAGATATCTGTACAACCCAATATTCCGCGAATAATAGCTTTGCCAAGCTGCAAACAAACTGATTTCTTGCCATCTGGATCGTGACGCACCGCAACGCGTCGAGACGCATCGAGACGCGCGTCGGACGCGTTCTGACGCGCGTCAGCCGTACGTCAGACGTATCGTGACGGATTGGAACCCAACGCAACGCAACGCATGAAAAACGCACCCGTGTGGGGCGGCCCCTAGCTGGTGTTCAGTGTCATGAACCACAAGGGGAGTGGCTGAAGGACGCTCCAAAGGAATGTGACGACAGAGGAGAATGCAAGGAGCTGTGCAAGTTCGTATCGGCGCTGGAGGTTACAAATGACACTGCAGAGGGGGGCGTCCAGCTGGTCCAACAGTTTGATGGTACGATCACGAAGTATGAGACCGACCTACAGTGGCTGCTGCAGAGCGTGAGGCATACAGGAGGAAGTTCCCGAACTCACTAAGAGTGCCATGCGCACACTAGTTAGAGCCCTTCATGGAGTGGGAATCCCGTATGGGAATGGGACGGGAATGGGGCAAACTTTTGGGAAATCAACTGGTTGGAACGGGTATGGGACAGGCTGAATGGGCTGGAACGGGATGGGGCTGAAAATGTGTCCCATGAAGGGCTCTAACTGTAGTGCAAAGCGTCTCTGCGCGCTGCGCGGCCGCTGCGTGGTGGACGGCGTGCAGCCGGCGTTCGCTCAGCTCATCGCCACCAGTATGTAGGTGGCTGAGGACGAGTAGGAGCGCTGAGGGACCGGCTTCGCCGCCTCCCACGACTCTGCCGACGTGTTCACCAACATACAAGCTGGACTGTCCTGGATACCTGTCTGCGCGCGCTGCAGAAGCCGGTGACTGCAGCGCCGCTGCCCGTGACGCAGGATCTGCTGGACCTGGTGTTATGCGGTGTACGGAGTGCGGTGGCCAAAGTTGTAGTACAACCAGGATGCAACAAGGCGTAACAAGGTCAATGCTGGGTTAGTTCAACATTCTTTCTGGTTAGAACATTACCATGGGGTCACGCTAGCTCATTTCCCGAACCTCAGTAGCGGTCAGCAGCTGAGAAACCACTTATAGAACAAAGTTTAATAAATCGCTCAATAGATGGCGCTGAAAGCGGTGGCTGTGGAAGTATTGAACAACACTTCCAGTAAATGCGTTACTGCGATGAAATACATTTTTTAGGTCAAATACGACACGGCGAGTATAGGCAAAATGCTAAAAATGTGCGAAAACCATTTACTTCACAATCTGCCTGATTAATGCAGACCAAAAATAATTTATCATAAATCGTGTATGCGCTAAGTTAAAACGCAGACACAAAAAAAGAAAAGAAAAAGAGTTAAAACGCATTTTTTTTAAATAAAAAGAACCATACCATGTTGTTTTTCACGTCGAGGCGCATGGGAAAAGCTCCGAAAACCTGGAAAAGTCGAAAAGTTGCAAATGACGGACCATAATTGTACAGCGCCATTCTTCGGACTGTATACATAATCACACTATCAAATCTGCAGCATTTGGCGTTTGCATTTAGCTTATCAAAAGTAAAAAGATCACTCCCCGCAAACTTCCTCTTCCTCCCCATTTCCGTTCGGTCAGTAGTCACAAGTCGCAACGTATACTGCCACAGACAGCCTTCAGAAGGTAACACTCACCAGGGGCGTAACCACGAGCTCAAAGTTACTGCAGGAACACTGGCTGACCACAAACGCTTAGTCCTGTCCTAAAAATCCCCCCCCCCCAAAAAAAAACTACACGAATTTAAGCCACTTCAATTTCTAGTACTGAGTTTGTTTACGTTTTCTATTTAACTTTTATCCATGTTAACTATATTTTATACAGCTGCATCATTGACAACTGATGGGCTGTCGCGTCTCTCTAATGCCGATGACACAGCCTATACATCAAAGCCTTATGTTGTAGTTGCGCCAATACCGGGGCGCCCCGGCTCCAGCGGCAGCAGGGGTGCCTACAGGGGCGCCATGTCAAAAAATGGTACCGACAAATTGGCGTTTGGGGCGACATCACGCGATATTTGCTTGTACGGGTGCTTATTGTCAGAGGGCACTGATTCCGCTCCATGGGGTGGTATTTGTCTCTATATGGGCGCTTAATGTCCGACTTTCAGGGCGCCTTCCCTGTCCCTAGGGCGCGATTTACTTCTAGAAATGCTCATGGCCCAATGCCCAAGTGCGCCTATGCTGTAGGGGGGGACGCAAATTGCATCTTAAAGGTAAATATTCACCTTTTGATTTATGTAACTGCATTTTTTATGTGGCACATGTACAGGGGACGTAGGGAGGATTTAGCCCAGGGGGGCAAATGGGATCAGATGTTTATGTGGGCCCCCTCGTAGCCAAGGGGGCCCACATAATTAAAACAGTACAGTTTGTTGGATGTTGTAAAACAATGACAAATACGTTTTCGACAACGTAAAAAAGTGTTTTATATTTTTGGGAGTCAAAAACACAAAATTTCGAAAATCAGAGATAGCTATTTGTAATATTATGTCACTTCCTTTCTTTCGGCATTCTGTATTTGCAATGTGCTTCAAAACTCGAATTTCTACGATTTGTCAAACTATTGTTGTTTTTTCCACCACAAATTACATGGCATGCCGTGATTAAAACGTCATTGTCTCCCAAAGTACTCCATGATTTTCATTGAAATGCCGTGATAATACGTATAATTGATGCATCATAAGGTACTGAAAGATTGACGTCGATATCTTTCATTGTTTCAAGTTATTGGGAAAATCCGGGAGGGGGGGGGGGCAGATTCTGCCACCTCCAGCGGAGCTCGGGTTAATTAAAATATTATCCTGA
>JAXIVJ010011328.1:2500-7500 GCA_036785665.1 Chirona hameri
CACACAGAGAGACACACACAGAGAGACACACAGAGAGTTACACAGAGAGACACACACAGAGAGACACACAGAGAGACACACACAGAGAGACACACAGAGAGACACACACAGAGAGACACACACAGAGAGACACACAGAGAGACACACACAGAGAGACACACAGAGAGACACACACAGAGAGACACACAGAGAGACACACACAGAGAGACACACAGAGAGACACACACAGAGAGACACACACAGAGAGACACACACAGAGAGACACACAGAGAGACACACACAGAGAGACACACAGATAGACACACACAGAGAGACACACAGAGAGACACACACAGAGAGACACACAGAGAGACACACAGAGAGACACACACAGAGAGACACACAGAGAGACACACAGAGAGACACACACAGAGAGACACACAGAGAAACACACACAGAGAGACACACAGAGAGACACACACAGAGAGACACACAGAGAGACACACACAGAGAGACACACAGAGAGACACACACAGAGAGACACACAGAGAGACACACACAGAGAGACACACAGAGAGACACACACAGAGAGACACACAGAGAGACACACACAGAGAGACACACAGAGAGACACACACAGAGAGACACACAGAGAGACGCACACAGAGAGACACACACAGAGAGACACACACAGAGAGACACACACAGAGAGACACACACAGAGAGACACACACAGAGACACACACACAGAGAGACACACACAGAGAGACACACACAGAGAGACACACACAGAGAGACACACACAGAGAGACACACACAGAGAGACGCACACAGAGAGACACACACAGAGAGACACACACATAGAGACACACACAGAGAGACACACACAGAGAGACACACACAGAGAGACACACACAGAGAGACACACACAGAGAGACACACACAGAGAGACATACACAGAGAGACACACACAGAGAGACACACACAGAGAGACACACACAGAGAGACACACACAGAGAGACACACACAGAGAGACACACACAGAGAGACACACACAGAGAGACACACACAGAGAGACACACACAGAGAGACACACACAGAGAGACACACACAGAGAGACACACACACAGAGACACACACAGAGGGACACACACAGAGAGACACACACAGAGAGACACACACAGAGAGACACACACAGAGAGACACACACAGAGAGACACACACAGAGAGACACACACAGAGAGACACACACAGAGAGACACACACAGAGAGACACACACCGAGAGACACACACAGAGAGACACACACAGAGAGACACACACAGAGAGACACACACAGAGAGACACACACAGAGAGACACACACAGAGAGACACACACAGAGAGACACACACAGAGAGAGACACACAGAGAGACACACACAGAGAGACACACACAGAGAGACACACACAGAGAGACACACACAGAGAGACACACACAGAGAGACACACACAGAGAGACACACACAGAGAGACACACACAGAGAGACACACACAGAGAGACACACACAGAGAGACACACACAGAGAGACACACACAGAGAGACACACACAGAGAGACACACACAGAGAGACACACACAGAGAGACACACACAGAGAGACACACACAGAGAGACACACACAGAGAGACACACACAGAGAGACACACACAGAGAGACACACACAGAGAGACACACACAGAGAGACACACACAGAGAGACACACACAGAGAGACACACACAGAGAGACACACACAGAGAGACACACACAGAGAGACACACACAGAGAGACACACACAGAGAGACACACACAGAGAGACACACACAGAGAGACACACACAGAGAGACACACACAGAGAGACACACACAGAGACACACACACAGAGAGACACACACAGAGAGACACACACAGAGAGACACACAGAGAGACACACACAGAGAGACACACAGAGAGACACACACAGAGAGACACACAGAGAGACACACAGAGAGACACACACAGAGATACACACAGAGAGACACACACAGAGAGACACACAGAGAGACACACAGAGAGACACACACAGAGAGACACACAGAGAGTTACACAGAGAGACACACACAGAGAGACACACAGAGAGACACACACAGAGAGACACACAGAGAGACACACACAGAGAGACACACACAGAGAGACACACAGAGAGACACACACAGAGAGACACACAGAGAGACACACACAGAGAGACACACAGAGAGACACACACAGAGAGACACACAGAGAGACACACACAGAGAGACACACACAGAGAGACACACAGAGAGACACACAGAGAGACACACACAGAGAGACACACAGATAGACACACACAGAGAGACACACAGAGAGACACACACAGAGAGACACACAGAGAGACACACAGAGAGACACACACAGAGAGACACACAGAGAGACACACAGAGAGACACACAGAGAGACACACAGAGAGAGACACACAGAGAAACACACACAGAGAGACACACAGAGAGACACACACAGAGAGACACACAGAGAGACACACACAGAGAGACACACAGAGAGGACACACACAGAGAGACACACAGAGAGACACACACAGAGAGACACACAGAGAGACACACACAGAGAGACACACAGAGAGACACACACAGAGAGACACACAGAGAGACACACACAGAGAGACACACAGAGAGACGCACACAGAGAGACACACAGAGACACACACAGAGAGACACACACACAGAGACACACAGAGAGACACACACAGAGAGACACACAGAGAGACACACACAGAGAGACACACAGAGAGACACACACAGAGAGACACACAGAGAGACACACACAGAGAGACACACAGAGAGACACACACAGAGAGACACACAGAGAGACACACACAGAGAGACACACAGAGAGACACACACAGAGAGACACACAGAGAGACACACACAGAGAGACACACAGAGAGACACACATAGAGAGACACACAGAGAGACACACACACAGAGACACACAGAGAGACACACACAGAGAGACACACAGAGAGACACACACAGAGACACACACAGAGAGACACACAGAGAGACACACACAGAGAGACACACAGAGAGACACACACAGAGAGACACACAGAGAGACACACACAGAGAGACACACAGAGAGACACACAGAGAGACACACACAGAGAGACACACAGAGACACACACACAGAGAGAGACACACACACAGAGAGAGACACACACACAGAGAGAGACACACACACAGAGAGAGACACACACACAGAGAGAGACACACACACAGAGAGAGACACACACACAGAGAGAGACACACACACACAGAGAGAGACACACACACAGAGAGAGACACACACACACAGAGAGACACACACACAGAGAGAGACACACACACAGAGAGAGACACACACACAGAGAGAGAGACACACACACAGAGAGAGACACACACACAGAGAGAGACACACACAGAGAGAGACACACACACAGAGAGAGACACACACACACAGAGAGAGACACACACACAGAGAGAGACACACACACAGAGAGAGACACACACACAGAGAGAGACACACACACAGAGAGAGACACACACACACAGAGAGACACACACACACAGAGACACACACACAGAGAGAGACACACACACAGAGAGAGACACACACACAGAGAGAGAGACACACACACAGAGAGAGACACACACACAGAGAGAGACACACACACAGAGAGAGACACACACACAGAGAGAGACACACACACAGAGAGAGACACACACACAGAGAGAGACACACACACAGAGAGAGACACACACACACACAGAGAGACACACACACAGAGAGAGACACACACACACAGAGAGAGACACACACACAGAGAGAGACACACACACAGAGAGAGACACAAACACAGAGAGAGACACACACACAGAGAGAGACACACACACAGAGAGAGAAACACACAACAGAGAGAGACACACACACAGAGAGAGAGACACACACACAGAGAGAGACACACACACAGAGAGAGACACACACACAAAGAGAGACACACACACAGAGAGAGACACACACACAGAGAGAGACACACACACAGAGAGAGACACTCACACATAGAGAGACACACACACAGAGAGAGACACACACACAGAGAGAGACACACACACAGAGAGAGACACACACACAGAGAGAGACACACACACAGAGAGAGACACACACACAGAGAGAGAGACACACACACAGAGAGAGACACACACACAGAGAGAGACACACACACAGAGAGAGAGACACACACACACAGAGAGACACAGAGAGACACACACAGAGAGACACACAGAGAGACACACAGAGAGACACACACAGAGAGACACACAGAGAGTTACACAGAGAGACACACACAGAGAGACACACAGAGAGACACACACAGAGAGACACACAGAGAGACACACACAGAGAGACACACACAGAGAGACACACAGAGAGACACACACAGAGAGACACACAGAGAGACACACACAGAGAGAAACACAGAGAGACACACACAGAGAGACACACAGACACACACAGAGAGACACACACAGAGAGACACACACAGAGAGACACACAGAGAGACACACACAGAGAGACACACAGATAGACACACACAGAGAGACACACAGATAGACACACACAGAGAGACACACAGAGATACACACACAGAGAGACACACAGAGAGACACACAGAGAGACACACACAGAGAGACACACAGAGAGACACACAGAGAGACACACACAGAGAGACACACAGAGAAACACACACAGAGAGACACACAGAGAGACACACACAGAGAGACACACAGAGAGACACACACAGAGAGACACACAGAGAGACACACACAGAGAGACACACAGAGAGACACACACAGAGAGACACACAGAGAGACACACACAGAGAGACACACAGAGAGACACACACAGAGAGACACACAGAGAGACACACACAGAGAGACACACAGAGAGACGCACA
>JAXIVJ010011328.1:12500-25000 GCA_036785665.1 Chirona hameri
ACACAGAGAGAGACACTCACACAGAGAGAGACACACACACAGAGAGAGACACACACACAGAGAGAGACACACACACAGAGAGAGACACACACACAGAGAGAGACACACACACAGAGAGAGACACACACACAGAGAGAGAGACACACACACAGAGAGAGAAACACACACAGAGAGAGACACACACACAGAGAGAGAGACACACACACACACAGAGACACAGAGAGACACACACAGAGAGACACACAGAGAGACACACAGAGAGACACACACAGAGAGACACACAGAGAGTTACACAGAGAGACACACACAGAGAGACACACAGAGAGACACACACAGAGAGACACACAGAGAGACACACACAGAGAGACACACACAGAGAGACACACAGAGAGACACACACAGAGAGACACACAGAGAGACACACACAGAGAGACACACAGAGAGACACACACAGAGAGACACACAGACACACACAGAGAGACACACACAGAGAGACACACACAGAGAGACACACAGAGAGACACACACAGAGAGACACACAGATAGACACACACAGAGAGACACACAGAGAGACACACACAGAGAGACACACAGAGAGACACACAGAGAGACACACACAGAGAGACACACAGAGAGACACACAGAGAGACACACACAGAGAGACACACAGAGAAACACACACAGAGAGACACACAGAGAGACACACACAGAGAGACACACAGAGAGACACACACAGAGAGACACACAGAGAGACACACACAGAGAGACACACAGAGAGACACACACAGAGAGACACACAGAGAGACACACACAGAGAGACACACAGAGAGACACACACAGAGAGACACACAGAGAGACACACACAGAGAGACACACAGAGAGACGCACACAGAGAGACACACAGAGAGACACACACAGAGAGACACACAGAGAGACACACACACAGAGACACACAGAGAGACACACACAGAGAGACACACAGAGAGACACACACAGAGAGACACACAGAGAGACACACACAGAGAGACACACAGAGAGACACACAGAGAGAGACACACACACAGAGAGAGACACACACACAGAGAGAGACACACACACAGAGAGAGACACACACACACAGAGAGAGACACACACACACAGAGAGACACACACACAGAGAGAGACACACACACAGAGAGAGACACACACACAGAGAGAGACACACACACAGAGAGAGAGACCACACACACAGAGAGAGACACACACACAGAGAGAGACACACACACACAGAGAGACACACACACAGAGAGAGACACACACACAGAGAGAGACACACACACAGAGAGAGACACACACACAGAGAGAGACACACACACAGAGAGAGAGACACACACACAGAGAGAGACACACACACAGAGAGAGACACACACACAGAGAGAGACACACACACAGAGAGAGACACACACACAGAGAGAGACACACACACAGAGAGAGACACACACACACAGAGAGAGACACACACACAGAGAGAGACACACACACAGAGAGAGACACACACACAGAGAGAGAGACACACACACAGAGAGAGACACACACACAGAGAGAGACACACACACAGAGAGAGACACACACACACAGAGAGAGACACACACACAGAGAGAGACACACACACACAGAGAGACACACACACAGAGAGAGACACACACACAGAGAGAGACACACACACAGAGAGACACACAGAGAGACACACACAGAGAGACACACAGAGAGACACACACAGAGAGACACACAGAGACACACACAGAGAGACACACAGAGAGACACACACAGAGAGACACACAGAGAGACACACACAGAGAGACACACAGAGAGACACACACAGAGAGACACACAGATAGACACACACAGAGAGACACACAGAGAGACACACACAGAGAGACACACAGAGAGACACACAGAGAGACACACACAGAGAGACACACAGAGAGACACACAGAGAGACACACAGAGAGACACACAGAGAGAGACACACAGAGAAACACACACAGAGAGACACACAGAGAGACACACACAGAGAGACACACAGAGAGACACACACAGAGAGACACACAGAGAGACACACAGAGAGACACACAGAGAGACACACACAGAGAGACACACAGAGAGACACACACAGAGAGACACACAGAGAGACGCACACAGAGAGACACACAGAGACACACACAGAGAGACACACAGAGAGACACACACACAGAGACACACAGAGAGACACACACAGAGAGACACACAGAGAGACACACACAGAGAGACACACAGAGAGACACACACAGAGAGACACACAGAGAGACACACACAGAGAGACACACAGAGAGACACACACAGAGAGACACACAGAGAGACACACACAGAGAGACACACAGAGAGACACACACAGAGAGACACACAGAGAGACACACACAGAGAGACACACAGAGAGACACACATAGAGAGACACACAGAGAGACACACACAGAGAGACACACAGAGAGACACACACAGAGAGACACACAGAGAGACACACACAGAGAGACACACAGAGAGACACACACAGAGAGACACACAGAGAGACACACACAGAGAGACACACAGAGAGACACACACAGAGAGACACACAGAGAGACACACAGAGAGACACACACAGAGAGACACACAGAGAGACACACACAGAGAGACACACAGAGAGACACACACAGAGAGACACACAGAGAGACACACACAGAGAGACACACAGAGAGACACACAGAGACACACACAGAGAGACACACAGAGAGACACACGGAGAGACACACACAGAGAGACACACAGAGAGACACACACAGAGAGACACACACAGAGAGACACACACAGAGAGACACACACAGAGAGACAAACAGAGAGACACACACAGAGAGACACACAGAGAGACACACACAGAGAGACACACAGAGAGACACACACAGAGAGACACACAGAGACACACACACAGAGAGACACACAGAGAGACACACACAGAGAGACACACAGAGAGACACACAGAGAGAGACACACACACAGAGAGAGACACACACACAGAGAGAGACACACACACAGAGAGAGACACACACACAGAGAGAGACACACACACAGAGAGAGACACACACACAGAGAGAGACACACACACAGAGAGAGACACACACACAGAGAGAGACACACACACAGAGAGAGACACACACACAGAGAGAGACACACACACAGAGAGAGACACACACACAGAGAGAGACACACACACAGAGAGAGACACACACACAGAGAGAGACACACACACAGAGAGAGACACACACACAGAGAGAGACACACACCACAGAGAGAGAGACACACACACAGAGAGAGACACACACACAGAGAGAGACACACACACAGAGAGAGAGAGAGAGACACACACACAGAGAGGAGACACACACACAGAGAGAGACACACACAGAGAGAGACACACACACAGAGAGAGACACACACACAGAGAGAGACACACACAGAGAGAGAGAGACACACACACACAGAGAGACACACACACAGAGAGAGACACACACACAGAGAGAGAGACACACACAGAGAGAGACACACACACAGAGAGACACACACACAGAGAGAGACACACACACAGAGAGAGACACACACACAGAGAGAGAGAGACACACACACAGAGAGAGACACACACACAGAGAGAGACACACACACAGAGAGAGACACACACACAGAGAGAGACACACACACAGAGAGAGACACACACACAGAGAGAGACACACACACACAGAGAGACACACACACACACAGAGAGACACACACACAGAGAGAGACACACACACACACAGAGAGAGACACACACACAGAGAGAGACACACACACAGAGAGAGACACAAACACAGAGAGAGACACACACACAGAGAGAGACACACACACAGAGAGAGAAACACACACACAGAGAGAGACACACACACAGAGAGAGACACACACACAGAGAGAGACACACACACAGAGAGAGAGACACACACACAGAGAGAGACACACACACAGAGAGAGACACACACACAGAGAGAGACACACACACAGAGAGAGACACTCACACAGAGAGAGACACACACACAGAGAGAGACACACACACAGAGAGAGACACACACACAGAGAGAGACACACACACAGAGAGACACACACACAGAGAGAGACACACACAGAGAGAGAGAGACACACACACAGAGAGAGACACACACACAGAGAGAGACACACACACAGAGAGAGAGACACACACACAGAGAGAGACACAGAGAGACACACACAGAGAGACACACAGAGAGACACACAGAGAGACACACACAGAGAGACACACAGAGAGTTACACAGAGAGACACACACAGAGAGACACACAGAGAGACACACACAGAGAGACACACAGAGAGACACACACAGAGAGACACACACAGAGAGACACACAGAGAGACACACACAGAGAGACACACAGAGAGACACACACAGAGAGACACACAGAGAGACACACACAGAGAGACACACAGAGAGACCACACACAGAGAGACACACACAGAGAGACACACACAGAGAGACACACAGAGAGACACACACAGAGAGACACACAGATAGACACACACAGAGAGACACACAGAGAGACACACACAGAGAGACACACAGAGAGACACACAGAGAGACACACACAGAGAGACACACAGAGAGACACACAGAGAGACACACACAGAGAGACACACAGAGAAACACACACAGAGAGACACACAGAGAGACACACACAGAGAGACACACAGAGAGACACACACAGAGAGACACACAGAGAGACACACACAGAGAGACACACAGAGAGACACACACAGAGAGACACACAGAGAGACACACACAGAGAGACACACAGAGAGACACACACAGAGAGACACACAGAGAGACACACACAGAGAGACACACAGAGAGACGCACACAGAGAGACACACACAGAGAGACACACACAGAGAGACACACACAGAGAGACACACACAGAGAGACACACACAGAGACACACACACAGAGAGACACACACAGAGAGACACACACAGAGAGACACACACAGAGAGACACACACAGAGAGACACACACAGAGAGACGCACACAGAGAGACACACACAGAGAGACACACACAGAGAGACACACACAGAGAGACACACACAGAGAGACACACACAGAGAGACACACACAGAGAGACACACACAGAGAGACACACACAGAGAGACATACACAGAGAGACACACACAGAGAGACACACACAGAGAGACACACACAGAGAGACACACACAGAGAGACACACACAGAGAGACACACACAGAGAGACACACACAGAGAGACACACACAGAGAGACACACACAGAGAGACACACACAGAGAGACACACACAGAGAGACACACACACAGAGACACACACAGAGAGACACACACAGAGAGACACACACAGAGAGACACACACAGAGAGACACACACAGAGAGACACACACAGAGAGACACACACAGAGAGACACACACAGAGAGACACACACAGAGAGACACACACAGAGAGACACACACAGAGAGACACACACCGAGAGACACACACAGAGAGACACACACAGAGAGACACACACAGAGAGACACACACAGAGAGACACACACAGAGAGACACACACAGAGAGACACACACAGAGAGACACACACAGAGAGACACACACAGAGAGAGACACACAGAGAGACACACACAGAGAGACACACACAGAGAGACACACACAGAGAGACACACACAGAGAGACACACACAGAGAGACACACACAGAGAGACACACACAGAGAGACACACACAGAGAGACACACACAGAGAGACACACACACAGAGACACACACAGAGAGACACACACAGAGAGACACACACAGAGAGACACACACAGAGAGACACACACAGAGAGACACACACAGAGAGACACACACAGAGAGACACACACAGAGAGACACACAGAGAGTTACACAGAGAGACACACACAGAGAGACACACAGAGAGACACACACAGAGAGACACACAGAGAGACACACACAGAGAGACACACACAGAGAGACACACAGAGAGACACACACAGAGAGACACACAGAGAGACACACACAGAGAGACACACAGAGAGACACACACAGAGAGACACACAGAGAGACACACACAGAGAGACACACACAGAGAGACACACACAGAGAGACACACAGAGAGACACACACAGAGAGACACACAGATAGACACACACAGAGAGACACACAGAGAGACACACACAGAGAGACACACAGAGAGACACACAGAGAGACACACACAGAGAGACACACAGAGAGACACACAGAGAGACACACAGAGAGACACACAGAGAGAGACACACAGAGAAACACACACAGAGAGACACACAGAGAGACACACACAGAGAGACACACAGAGAGACACACACAGAGAGACACACAGAGAGACACACACAGAGAGACACACAGAGAGACACACACAGAGAGACACACAGAGAGACACACACAGAGAGACACACAGAGAGACACACACAGAGAGACACACAGAGAGACACACACAGAGAGACACACAGAGAGACGCACACAGAGAGACACACAGAGACACACACAGAGAGACACACAGAGAGACACACACACAGAGACACACAGAGAGACAAACACAGAGAGACACACCAGAGAGACACACACAGAGAGACACACAGAGAGACACACACAGAGAGACACACAGAGAGACACACACAGAGAGACACACAGAGAGACACACACAGAGAGACACACAGAGAGACACACACAGAGAGACACACAGAGAGACACACACAGAGAGACACACAGAGAGACACACACAGAGAGACACACAGAGAGACACACATAGAGAGACACACAGAGAGACACACACACAGAGACACACAGAGAGACACACACAGAGAGACACACAGAGAGACACACACAGAGACACACACAGAGAGACACACAGAGAGACACACACAGAGAGACACACACAGAGACACACACAGAGACACACACAGAGACACACACAGAGACACACACAGAGAGACACACACAGAGACACACACAGAGAGACACACACAGAGACACACACAGAGAGACACACACAGAGACACACACAGAGAGACACACACAGAGACACACACAGAGAGACACACACAGAGACACACGCAGAGAGACACACACAGAGACACACACAGAGAGACACACACAGAGCCACACACAGAGAGACACACACAGAGACACACACAGAGAGACACACACAGAGACACACACAGAGAGACACACACAGAGACACACACAGAGAGACACACACAGAGACACACACAGAGAGACACACACAGAGAGACACACACAGAGACACACACAGAGAGACACACACAGAGACACACACATAGACACACACAGAGAGACACACAGAGAGACACACACAGAGACACACACAGAGAGACACACAGAGAGACACACACAGAGACACACACACAGAGACACACACAGAGAGACACACACAGAGACACACACAGAGACACACACAGAGAGACACACACAGAGACACACACAGAGAGACACACACAGAGACACACACAGAGAGACACACACAGAGACACACACAGAGAGACACACACAGAGACACACACAGAGAGACACACACAGAGACACACACAGAGAGACACACACAGAGACACACACAGAGAGACACACACAGAGACACACACAGAGAGACACACACAGAGACACACACAGAGACACACACAGAGAGACACACACAGAGACACACACAGAGAGACACACACAGAGAGACACACAGAGACACACACAGAGAGACACACACAGAGACACACACAGAGAGACACACAGAGAGACACACACAGAGACACACACAGAGAGACACACACAGAGACACACACAGAGAGACACACACAGAGACACACACAGAGAGACACACACACAGAGACACACACAGAGGACACACACAGAGAGACACACACAGAGACACACAAAGAGAGACACACACAGAGAGACACACAGAGAGACACACACAGACACACACAGAGAGACACACACAGAGACACACACAGAGAGACACACACAGAGACACACACAGAGAGACACACACAGAGACACACACAGAGAGACACACACAGAGACACACACAGAGAGACACACACAGAGACACACACAGAGAGACACACACAGAGACACACACAGAGAGACACACACAGAGACACACACAGAGAGACACACACAGAGACACACACAGAGAGACACACACAGAGACACACACAGAGACACACACATAGACACACACAGAGAGACACACACAGAGAGACACACAGAGAGACACACACAGAGACACACACAGAGAGACACACACAGAGACACACACAGAGAGACACACACAGACACACACACAGAGAGACACACACAGAGACACACACAGAGACACACACAGAGACACACACAGAGAGACACACACAGAGACACACACAGAGAGACACACACAGAGAGACACACACAGAGACACACACAGAGAGACACACACAGAGAGACACACACAGAGAGACACACACAGAGAGACACACACAGAGAGACACACACAGAGAGACACACACAGAGAGACACACACAGAGAGACACACACAGAGAGACACACACAGAGAGACACACACAGAGAGACACACACAGAGACACACACACAGAGAGACACACACAGAGAGACACACACAGAGAGACACACACAGAGAGACACACACAGAGAGACACACACAGAGAGACGCACACAGAGAGACACACACAGAGAGACACACACAGAGAGACACACACAGAGAGACACACACAGAGAGACACACACAGAGAGACACACACAGAGAGACACACACAGAGAGACACACACAGAGAGACACACACAGAGAGACACACACAGAGAGACACACACAGAGAGACACACACAGAGAGACACACACAGAGAGACACACACAGAGAGACACACACAGAGAGACACACACAGAGAGACACACACAGAGAGACACACACAGAGAGACACACACAGAGAGACACACACAGAGAGACACACACACAGAGACACACACAGAGAGACACACACAGAGAGACACACACAGAGAGACACACACAGAGACACACACACACAGAGAGACACACACAGAGAGACACACACAGAGAGACACACACAGAGAGACACACACAGAGAGACACACACAGAGAGACACACACAGAGAGACACACACAGAGAGACACACACAGAGAGACACACACAGAGAGACACACACAGAGAGACACACACAGAGAGACACACACAGAGAGACACACACAGAGAGACACACACAGAGAGACACACACAGAGAGACACACACAGAGAGACACACACAGAGAGAGACACACAGAGAGACACACACAGAGAGACACACACAGAGAGACACACACAGAGAGACACACACAGAGAGACACACACAGAGAGACACACACAGAGAGACACACACAGAGAGACACACACAGAGAGACACACACAGAGAGACACACACAGAGAGACACACACAGAGAGACACACACAGAGAGACACACACAGAGAGACACACACAGAGAGACACACACAGAGAGACACACACAGAGAGACACATACAGAGAGACACACACAGAGAGACACACACAGAGAGACACACACAGAGAGACACACACAGAGAGACACACACAGAGAGACACACACAGAGAGACACACACAGAGAGACACACACAGAGAGACACACACAGAGAGACACACACAGAGAGACACACACAGAGAGACACACACAGAGAGACACACACAGAGAGACACACACAGAGAGACACACACAGAGAGACACACACAGAGAGACACACACAGAGACACACACACAGAGAGACACACACAGAGAGACACACACAGAGAGACACACAGAGAGACACACACAGAGAGACACACAGAGAGACACACAGAGAGACACACAGAGAGACACACAGAGAGACACACACAGAGATACACACAGAGAGACACACACAGAGAGACACACAGAGAGACACACAGAGAGACACACACAGAGAGACACACAGAGAGACACACACAGAGAGACACACACAGAGAGACACACACAGAGAGACACACACAGAGAGACACACAGAGAGACACACAGAGAGACACACACAGAGAGACACACAGAGAGACACACAGAGAGACACACACAGAGAGACACACAGAGAGACACACACAGAGAGACACACAGAGAGACACACACAGAGAGACACACAGAGAGACACACACAGAGAGACACACACAGAGAGACACACACAGAGAGACACACAGAGAGACACACACAGAGAGACACACAGATAGACACACACAGAGAGACACACAGAGAGACACACACAGAGAGACACACAGAGAGACACACAGAGAGACACACACAGAGAGACACACAGAGAGACACACAGAGAGACACACAGAGAGAGACACACAGAGAAACACACACAGAGAGACACACAGAGAGACACACACAGAGAGACACACAGAGAGACACACACAGAGAGACACACAGAGAGACACACACAGAGAGACACACAGAGAGACACACACAGATAGACACACAGAGAGACACACAGAGAGACACACAGAGAGACACACACAGAGAGACACACAGAGAGACACACACAGAGAGACACACAGAGAGACGCACACAGAGAGACACACAGAGACACACACAGAGAGACACACAGAGAGACACACACACAGAGACACACAGAGAGACACACACAGAGAGACACACAGAGAGACACACACAGAGAGACACACAGAGAGACACACACAGAGAGACACACAGAGAGACACACACAGAGAGACACACAGAGAGACACACACAGAGAGACACACAGAGAGACACACACAGAGAGACACACAGAGAGACACACACAGAGAGACACACAGAGAGACACACACAGAGAGACACACAGAGAGACACACATAGAGAGACACACAGAGAGACACACACAGAGAGACACACAGAGAGACACACACAGAGAGACACACACAGAGAGACACACAGAGAGACACACACAGAGAGACACACAGAGAGACACACACAGAGAGACACACAGAGAGACACACACAGAGAGACACACAGAGAGACACACAGAGAGACACACACAGAGAGACACACAGAGACACACACACAGAGAGAGACACACACACAGAGAGAGACACACACACAGAGACACACACACAGAGAGAGACACACACACAGAGAGAGACACACACACAGAGAGAGACACACACACAGAGAGAGACACACACACAGAGAGAGACACACACACACAGAGAGACACACACACACAGAGAGACACACACACACAGAGACACACACACAGAGAGAGACACACACACAGAGAGAGACACACACACAGAGAGAGAGACACACACACAGAGAGAGACACACACACAGAGAGAGACACACACACAGAGAGAGACACACACACAGAGAGAGACACACACACAGAGAGAGACACACACACAGAGAGAGACACACACACAGAGAGAGACACACACACACACAGAGACACACACACAGAGAGAGACACACACACACAGAGAGAGACACACACACAGAGAGAGACACACACACAGAGAGAGACACAAACACAGAGAGAGACACACACACAGAGAGAGACACACACACAGAGAGAGAAACACACACACAGAGAGAGACACACACACAGAGAGAGACACACACACAGAGAGAGACACACACACAGAGAGAGACACACACACAAAGAGAGACACACACACAGAGAGAGACACACACACAGAGAGAGACACACACACAGAGAGAGACACTCACACAGAGAGAGACACACACACAGAGAGAGACACACACACAGAGAGAGACACACACAGAGAGAGACACACACACAGAGAGAGACACACACACAGAGAGAGACACACACACAGAGAGAGAGACACACACACAGAGAGAGAAACACACACAGAGAGAGACACACACACAGAGAGAGAGACACACACACACACAGAGACACAGAGAGACACACACAGAGAGACACACAGAGAGACACACAGAGAGACACACACAGAGAGACACACAGAGAGTTACACAGAGAGACACACACAGAGAGACACACAGAGAGACACACACAGAGAGACACACAGAGAGACACACACAGAGAGACACACACAGAGAGACACACAGAGAGACACACACAGAGAGACACACAGAGAGACACACACAGAGAGACACACAGAGAGACACACACAGAGAGACACACAGACACACACAGAGAGACACACACAGAGAGACACACACAGAGAGACACACAGAGAGACACACACAGAGAGACACACAGATAGACACACACAGAGAGACACACAGAGAGACACACACAGAGAGACACACAGAGAGACACACAGAGAGAC
>JAXIVJ010011328.1:30000-35000 GCA_036785665.1 Chirona hameri
AGAGACACACACAGAGAGACACACACAGAGACACACACAGAGACACACACAGAGAGACACACACAGAGAGACACACACAGAGACACACACAGAGAGACACACACAGAGACACACACAGAGAGACACACACAGAGACACACACAGAGAGACACACACAGAGAGACACACACAGAGACACACACAGAGAGACACACACAGAGACACACACAGAGAGACACACACAGAGACACACACAGAGAGACACACACACAGAGACACACACAGAGACACACACAGAGAGACACACACAGAGACACACACAGAGAGACACACACAGAGAGCACACACAGAGAGACACACACAGACACACACAGAGAGACACACACAGAGACACACACAGAGAGACACACACAGAGACACACACAGAGAGACACACACAGAGACACACACAGAGAGACACACACAGAGACACACACAGAGAGACACACACAGAGAGACACACACAGAGAGACACACACAGAGACACACACAGAGAGACACACACAGAGACACACACAGAGAGACACACACAGAGAGACACACACAGAGAGACACACACAGAGACACACACAGAGACACACACAGAGACACACACAGAGAGACACACACAGAGAGACACACAGAGAGACACACACAGAGACACACACAGAGAGACACACACAGAGACACACACAGAGAGACACACACAGAGACACACACACAGAGAGACACACACAGAGACACACACAGAGACACACACAGAGAGACACACACAGAGAGACACACACAGAGACACACACAGAGAGACACACACAGAGAGACACACACAGAGAGACACACACAGAGAGACACACACAGAGAGACACACACAGAGAGACACACACAGAGAGACACACACAGAGAGACACACACAGAGAGACACACACAGAGAGACACACACAGAGAGACACACACAGAGAGACACACACAGAGAGACACACACAGAGAGACACACACAGAGACACACACACAGAGAGACACACACAGAGAGACACACACAGAGAGACACACACAGAGAGACACACACAGAGAGACACACACAGAGAGACACACACAGAGAGACACACACAGAGAGACACACACAGAGAGACACACACAGAGAGACACACACAGAGAGACACACACAGAGAGACACACACAGAGAGACACACACAGAGAGACACACACAGAGAGACACACACAGAGAGACACACACAGAGAGACACACACAGAGAGACACACACAGAGAGACACACACAGAGAGACACACACAGAGAGACACACACAGAGAGACACCACACAGAGAGACACACACAGAGAGACACACACAGAGAGGACACACACAGAGAGACACACACAGAGAGACACACACAGAGACACACACAGAGAGACACACACAGAGAGACACACACAGAGAGACACACACAGAGACACACACACACAGACAGAGAGACACACACAGAGAGACACACACAGAGAGACACACACAGAGAGACACACACAGAGAGACACACACAGAGAGACACACACAGAGAGACACACACAGAGAGACACACACAGAGAGACACACACAGAGAGACACACACAGAGAGACACACACAGAGAGACACACACAGAGAGACACACACAGAGAGACACACACAGAGAGACACACACAGAGAGACACACACAGAGAGAGACACACAGAGAGACACACACAGAGAGACACACACAGAGAGACACACACAGAGAGACACACACAGAGAGACACACACAGAGAGACACACACAGAGAGACACACACAGAGAGACACACACAGAGAGACACACACAGAGAGACACACACAGAGAGACACACACAGAGAGACACACACAGAGAGACACACACAGAGAGACACACACAGAGAGACACACACAGAGAGACACACACAGAGAGACACATACAGAGAGACACACACAGAGAGACACACACAGAGAGACACACACAGAGAGACACACACAGAGAGACACACACAGAGAGACACACACAGAGAGACACACACAGAGAGACACACACAGAGAGACACACACAGAGAGACACACACAGAGAGACACACACAGAGAGACACACACAGAGAGACACACACAGAGAGACACACACAGAGAGACACACACAGAGAGACACACACAGAGAGACACACACAGAGACACACACACAGAGAGACACACACAGAGAGACACACACAGAGAGACACACAGAGAGACACACACAGAGAGACACACAGAGAGACACACAGAGAGACACACAGAGAGACACACAGAGAGACACACACAGAGATACACACAGAGAGACACACACAGAGAGACACACAGAGAGACACACAGAGAGACACACACAGAGAGACACACAGAGAGACACACACAGAGAGACACACACAGAGAGACACACACAGAGAGACACACACAGAGAGACACACAGAGAGACACACAGAGAGACACACACAGAGAGACACACAGAGAGACACACAGAGAGACACACACAGAGAGACACACAGAGAGACACACACAGAGAGACACACAGAGAGACACACACAGAGAGACACACAGAGAGACACACACAGAGAGACACACACAGAGAGACACACACAGAGAGACACACAGAGAGACACACACAGAGAGACACACAGATAGACACACACAGAGAGACACACAGAGAGACACACACAGAGAGACACACAGAGAGACACACAGAGAGACACACACAGAGAGACACACAGAGAGACACACAGAGAGACACACAGAGAGAGACACACAGAGAAACACACACAGAGAGACACACAGAGAGACACACACAGAGAGACACACAGAGAGACACACACAGAGAGACACACAGAGAGACACACACAGAGAGACACACAGAGAGACACACACAGAGAGACACACAGAGAGACACACAGAGAGACACACAGAGAGACACACACAGAGAGACACACAGAGAGACACACACAGAGAGACACACAGAGAGACGCACACAGAGAGACACACAGAGACACACACAGAGAGACACACAGAGAGACACACACACAGAGACACACAGAGAGACACACACAGAGAGACACACAGAGAGACACACACAGAGAGACACACAGAGAGACACACACAGAGAGACACACAGAGAGACACACACAGAGAGACACACAGAGAGACACACACAGAGAGACACACAGAGAGACACACACAGAGAGACACACAGAGAGACACACACAGAGAGACACACAGAGAGACACACACAGAGAGACACACAGAGAGACACACATAGAGAGACACACAGAGAGACACACACAGAGAGACACACAGAGAGACACACACAGAGAGACACACACAGAGAGACACACAGAGAGACACACACAGAGAGACACACAGAGAGACACACACAGAGAGACACACAGAGAGACACACACAGAGAGACACACAGAGAGACACACAGAGAGACACACACAGAGAGACACACAGAGACACACACACAGAGAGAGACACACACACAGAGAGAGACACACACACAGAGACACACACACAGAGAGAGACACACACACAGAGAGAGACACACACACAGAGAGAGACACACACACAGAGAGAGACACACACACAGAGAGAGACACACACACACAGAGAGACACACACACACAGAGAGACACACACACACAGAGACACACACACAGAGAGAGACACACACACAGAGAGAGACACACACACAGAGAGAGAGACACACACACAGAGAGAGACACACACACAGAGAGAGACACACACACAGAGAGAGACACACACACAGAGAGAGACACACACACAGAGAGAGACACACACACAGAGAGAGACACACACACAGAGAGAGACACACACACACACAGAGACACACACACAGAGAGAGACACACACACACAGAGAGAGACACACACACAGAGAGAGACACACACACAGAGAGAGACACAAACACAGAGAGAGACACACACACAGAGAGAGACACACACACAGAGAGAGAAACACACACACAGAGAGAGACACACACACAGAGAGAGACACACACACAGAGAGAGACACACACACAGAGAGAGACACACACACAAAGAGAGACACACACACAGAGAGAGACACACACACAGAGAGAGACACACACACAGAGAGAGACACTCACACAGAGAGAGACACACACACAGAGAGAGACACACACACAGAGAGAGACACACACACAGAGAGAGACACACACACAGAGAGAGACACACACACAGAGAGAGACACACACACAGAGAGAGAGACACACACACAGAGAGAGAAACACACACAGAGAGAGACACACACACAGAGAGAGAGACACACACACACACAGAGACACAGAGAGACACACACAGAGAGACACACAGAGAGACACACAGAGAGACACACACAGAGAGACACACAGAGAGTTACACAGAGAGACACACACAGAGAGACACACAGAGAGACACACACAGAGAGACACACAGAGAGACACACACAGAGAGACACACACAGAGAGACACACAGAGAGACACACACAGAGAGACACACAGAGAGACACACACAGAGAGACACACAGAGAGACACACACAGAGAGACACACAGACACACACAGAGAGACACACACAGAGAGACACACACAGAGAGACACACAGAGAGACACACACAGAGAGACACACAGATAGACACACACAGAGAGACACACAGAGAGACACACACAGAGAGACACACAGAGAGACACACAGAGAGACACACACAGAGAGACACACAGAGAGACACACAGAGAGACACACACAGAGAGACACACAGAGAAACACACACAGAGAGACACACAGAGAGACACACACAGAGAGACACACAGAGAGACACACACAGAGAGACACACAGAGAGACACACACAGAGAGACACACAGAGAGACACACACAGAGAGACACACAGAGAGACACACACAGAGAGACACACAGAGAGACACACACAGAGAGACACACAGAGAGACA
>JAXIVJ010011328.1:40000-43922 GCA_036785665.1 Chirona hameri
CACACACATAGACACACACAGAGAGACACACACAGAGAGACACACAGAGAGACACACACAGAGACACACACAGAGAGACACACACAGAGACACACACAGAGAGACACACACAGACACACACACAGAGAGACACACACAGAGACACACACAGAGACACACACAGAGACACACACAGAGAGACACACACAGAGACACACACAGAGAGACACACACAGAGAGACACACACAGAGACACACACAGAGAGACACACACAGAGAGACACACACAGAGAGACACACACAGAGAGACACACACAGAGAGACACACACAGAGAGACACACACAGAGAGACACACACAGAGAGACACACACAGAGAGACACACACAGAGAGACACACACAGAGAGACACACACAGAGACACACACACAGAGAGACACACACAGAGAGACACACACAGAGAGACACACACAGAGAGACACACACAGAGAGACACACACAGAGAGACGCACACAGAGAGACACACACAGAGAGACACACACAGAGAGACACACACAGAGAGACACACACAGAGAGACACACACAGAGAGACACACACAGAGAGACACACACAGAGAGACACACACAGAGAGACACACACAGAGAGACACACACAGAGAGACACACACAGAGAGACACACACAGAGAGACACACACAGAGAGACACACACAGAGAGACACACACAGAGAGACACACACAGAGAGACACACACAGAGAGACACACACAGAGAGACACACACAGAGAGACACACACAGAGAGACACACACACAGAGACACACACAGAGAGACACACACAGAGAGACACACACAGAGAGACACACACAGAGACACACACACACAGAGAGACACACACAGAGAGACACACACAGAGAGACACACACAGAGAGACACACACAGAGAGACACACACAGAGAGACACACACAGAGAGACACACACAGAGAGACACACACAGAGAGACACACACAGAGAGACACACACAGAGAGACACACACAGAGAGACACACACAGAGAGACACACACAGAGAGACACACACAGAGAGACACACACAGAGAGACACACACAGAGAGAGACACACAGAGAGACACACACAGAGAGACACACACAGAGAGACACACACAGAGAGACACACACAGAGAGACACACACAGAGAGACACACACAGAGAGACACACACAGAGAGACACACACAGAGAGACACACACAGAGAGACACACACAGAGAGACACACACAGAGAGACACACACAGAGAGACACACACAGAGAGACACACACAGAGAGACACACACAGAGAGACACACACAGAGAGACACACACAGAGAGACACACACAGAGAGACACACACAGAGAGACACACACAGAGAGACACACACAGAGAGACACACACAGAGAGACACACACAGAGAGACACACACAGAGAGACACACACAGAGAGACACACACAGAGAGACACACACAGAGAGACACACACAGAGAGACACACACAGAGAGACACACACAGAGAGACACACACAGAGAGACACACACAGAGAGACACACACAGAGAGACACACACAGAGAGACACACACAGAGAGACACACACAGAGAGACACACACAGAGAGACACACAGAGAGACACACACAGAGAGACACACAGAGAGACACACAGAGAGACACACAGAGAGACACACAGAGAGACACACACAGAGAGACACACAGAGAGACACACACAGAGAGACACACAGAGAGACACACAGAGAGACACACACAGAGAGACACACAGAGAGACACACACAGAGAGACACACACAGAGAGACACACACAGAGAGACACACACAGAGAGACACACAGAGAGACACACAGAGAGACACACACAGAGAGACACACAGAGAGACACACAGAGAGACACACACAGAGAGACACACAGAGAGACACACACAGAGAGACACACAGAGAGACACACACAGAGAGACACACAGAGAGACACACACAGAGAGACACACAGAGAGACACACACAGAGAGACACACAGAGAGACACACACAGAGAGACACACAGATAGACACACACAGAGAGACACACAGAGAGACACACACAGAGAGACACACAGAGAGACACACAGAGAGACACACACAGAGAGACACACAGAGAGACACACAGAGAGACACACACAGAGAGACACACAGAGAGACACACACAGAGAGACACACAGAGAGACACACACAGAGAGACACACAGAGAGACACACACAGAGAGACACACAGAGAGACACACACAGAGAGACACACAGAGAGACACACACAGAGAGACACACAGAGAGACACACAGAGAGACACACAGAGAGACACACACAGAGAGACACACAGAGAGACACACACAGAGAGACACACAGAGAGACGCACACAGAGAGACACACAGAGACACACACAGAGAGACACACAGAGAGACACACACAGAGAGACACACAGAGAGACACACACAGAGAGACACACAGAGAGACACACACAGAGAGACACACAGAGAGACACACACAGAGAGACACACAGAGAGACACACACAGAGAGACACACAGAGAGACACACACAGAGAGACACACAGAGAGACACACACAGAGAGACACACAGAGAGACACACACAGAGAGACACACAGAGAGACACACACAGAGAGACACACAGAGAGACACACACAGAGAGACACACAGAGAGACACACACAGAGAGACACACAGAGAGACACACAGAGAGACACACACAGAGAGACACACAGAGAGACACACACAGAGAGACACACAGAGAGACACACACAGAGAGACACACAGAGAGACACACACAGAGAGACACACAGAGAGACACACAGAGAGACACACACAGAGAGACACACAGAGACACACACACAGAGAGAGACACACACACAGAGAGAGACACACACACAGAGACACACACACAGAGAGAGACACACACACAGAGAGAGACACACACACAGAGAGAGACACACACACAGAGAGAGACACACACACAGAGAGAGACACACACACACAGAGAGACACACACACACAGAGAGACACACACACACAGAGACACACACACAGAGAGAGACACACACACAGAGAGAGACACACACACAGAGAGAGAGACAACACACAGAGAGAGACACAGAGAGAGACACACACACAGAGAGAGACACACACACAGAGAGAGACACACACACAGAGAGAGACACACACACAGAGAGAGACACACACACAGAGAGAGACACACACACAGAGAGAGACACACACACAGAGAGAGACACACACACAGAGAGAGACACACACACAGAGAGAGACACACACACAGAGAGAGACACACACACAGAGAGAGACACACACACAGAGAGAGACACACACACAGAGAGAGACACACACACAGAGAGAGACACACACACAGAGAGAGACACACACACAGAGAGAGACACAGACACACACAGAGAGACACACACAGAGAGACACACACAGAGAGAGACACACACAGAGAGACACACACAAGAGAGACACACACACAGAGAGACACACACAGAGAGACACACACAGAGAGACACACACAGAGAGACACACACAGAGAGAGACACACACACAGAGAGAGACACACACAGAGAGAGACACACACAGAGAGACACACACAGAGAGACACACACAGAGAGACACACAGAGAGACACACAGAGAGACACACAGAGAGACACACACAGAGAGACACACAGAGAGACACAGACACCAGAGAGACACACAGAGAGACACACACAGAGAGACACACAGAGACACACACAGAGAGACACACAAGAGAAGACACACACAGAGAGACACACACAGAGACACACAGAGAGACACACAGAGAGACACACACAGAGAGACACACAGAGAGACACACAGAGAGACACACAGAGAGACACAG
>JAXIVJ010011329.1:0-2500 GCA_036785665.1 Chirona hameri
TATTTTAAGTAGGTAATAGAATCAAAAGCATCATTCAATATTCCACAAATAAGATAGAAAACACATTATTATTTTTGGCTCTTGGTCATATGAGAGCAATAATTTTATCCAACATGACTTTACATTGACACAGTATTTTATGCCAGTATTGAATATTTTACCACAAGAACTACAAATGAGAGATGCAGGATGCTGTGGACGCTTCAAATCAATCATGAGACGTGAACTTACCGGCAATGCTCCCTGTTGTGAGATGAGCCTTACCTACATGTGACGAACCATTGATATATGCGACTTTCAGATTACTTGTTCGATTGAAGCACGTGTGTACTTTGTTTGCATGTGTTGAGTGTGTGATGGATGTAAGCAACGCGCACATTCCCATTAGTTTTAAGTTTATGACCAGGAAATGTAAAAGCCACATTGTACCTTTGCTTGAGTGAATCTTCCGGAAATGCACTACCATATGGGCTATTTGGTCTGAGTATGCCACAAATTGTATGTTGTTGTTCCGAATCCAACATGATTTTACATTGGCACAGTTTTTTATTGCCAGTATTGAATATTTAAACTATCATTTTATTCATTTAATTTTATATCTTGATAGAGATAAAGAGATTGTGCAGGATACCTGGAAAATGATAACAAGATCCAGCAAATACATTTTCACTAAACTTTGGAAACAATACTTGATCAACTCAAGAATGTTGGCATTAGGTATCACAAAATTTGACCTATAAATTGCCAAGCTCTTCAGATAGAGCTGCCAATGAAAATCCAGGATCAGGGATACTTAAAAAGAATAGAGAGGGGCAAGTGTAATATTGCTAAAATTGTATTGCACGAAGCAAGGTAAAATTCTCCTTTTCCGCCATGTCCAAATCATTCCATGTCCACTGACCCAGGATCCTCCATGATATTTCACATTTTGTTTTATCTATCACCATCATCATATATTTATTTGCCTTGACAATAGGTGAAATTCAGGATGGACACATTGGTACAACGTTACCATTAAAGCAAAAGGATTGGTCTATAAGCTTATGCTTAAAATCAGAGCACCTATCCCTTTGATCACGTAACGCTAGTTGGAGCTATCTACTGACCACCCGCACCCACAGCACATGATTTATCGGGATACTGGATTCAGATATTAGGAAGGTAAACCCTGTGATTTTTGTTTATAAATGAAGCTTAGTTGGCAGGGATGTAAGTTAAAAGCACTTGCTTGCAATGTACCTTACTATGGTTTACGCATGGTTTTCAGCTAACAATCAAGATTAAAAAGTTAAGCCCCTGGGATATTAACATGTCTGGACCAACGGGATGTACTAAGACTGATATCTTCATTTGAAAGTGCATTTATATGAAACAGGAGCACCTGGCAAGTACAGCCAAGATGCTGGCATTGTCACAAAGGGGCAACAATTAATTACATAAATTGCATAACCACGGATATCTAGGTAAAAGTCTAATATTCAAGCACGTCCTACTCCCGAATATCAGACTTTTCATGCTATCAGAATGCAGATGATACTGACGTATTGTTTACATTCTGATAACATTGAAAAGTCTGAGAATAGGATGTGTCCAGGATTACAGCAGTTGACCATAACCTCCTGGTGGTGGTAGCCGCCTGATTGCAGTCTTGTCAGCGTATTGTTCACATTCTGATAACATGACAAGTCTGAGAACTAGGATGTGTCCGGGATTACAGCAGTTGACCATACCTCCTGGTGGTGGTAGCCACCTGATGCAGTCTTGTCAGCCTCCGGTCTTATCAAGCGTTCCCATGACACCTCCGTATGCCAAATGCCTTGTTTTACTCTGAAAACCATCCTGGCGGTGCACTAGCTTTGCTGTGTCGTTGTGACGGTTCCTCATCTCGCCCTCATACGGGCAGTGTGTGCCGTAAATGGCATGCTTCCTAGACGGAGGCAGATTCTTCTCACAATCCACGCACTTCAATTTACTATTCATATTAGGCTTACACTCACACTTTCCGACTGTCATCTTGACAGTTTTCCCCATGTCACAATGTCAAGGTTTTTTACCTAACGGGATTCTCCACTGAATTGGCTCAATATATATCCATATCCAAGCCACACGATACCGCGTCTCTTGAAGCAGTCAACACATGTAAACATCCGACGACTCAGACACTTGAATCACGTCGCTACCTAGCACACACAGCGCCACAATTGTCGCTGTCTCACCTGTCTCACACCGACATGACTAAGACGCGGGTTACGCTAGTCATTGGCCAGCGGCGGTGTCGCTGATTTTTTCACCGCTAGGTCTGGCTTGAGGAACGCTGCCACTAAATCAAACACAAGCTATTTGTGTGAGCAGTGTATGTTTGATGTTTTACGCTGATATTCTAATGCTGAGCCACATTGAAGATGACTGAGGTCCTGTCCATGTTGTTGCGCCAATCATATCTTTAGTTTGGGATGTGTAGTTATCTTTAACAGCGTTTTGCTAACTCACGGTACGGCGG
>JAXIVJ010011329.1:7500-43921 GCA_036785665.1 Chirona hameri
TATTACAAAAATGACGTCATCAGTTTCTTACAATTAGGGAGCCATCACTCAGTCAAAAATGAAGATATTGCTTTGAAATTTGGTATGGGTATTGTCCATACTCAGTTATCTCACATATATTAGTTTTTTAATATCTTTGAAAATTTTGATTTTGTGGAGATTTCCCCCCCAAAAAAAAGTTTTTTAAATTTTAGGAGTCAAAAACCCAAATTTGTGAAAATCCAAGATTGCCATTTTAAAGAAAATGTTATTTTGTATCTTTGGTGAATTGCGCTTGCCATTTCCTTGAAAACTCTGTTTTCTACTATTTTTCAAATATTTATATTTTTTCCAACAACATGACGTCATCAAAACATGATTATCTCCCAAACTACTTTACTGATTTCAATTAAATTTGTACAGCATATGTATAATTGTTGTATACTTAGCTACCGGACATTTAACTAAGATGTGCTGCATGTGTAAAAGTTATGAAAGAAAACCCTCGGGGGAGGCTGTCAGGCCTCCCCCACGTAGGGCGAGGGTTAACAGCGGAAACGATAACGACATTCACAACATTAACATTAACACCGTCGCAGTACCTAAACCTCATCAGGTTTGTGGCGAACATGATACTTGGTAAGATTGAGTCCTGGGTCTCAAAACAATTAATTAGTGGTAAATAGGAGACTCAACATATCAGACACCATTGGACCGCGTGCCCACGATCTGCACGACCACAACACCAGGCACGCCGGTCGCGTCACACTACCGCGTATCCGAACAGAAGCCGGCAGGCGCAGACTGTGTAGCAGGGGCGTCAAGATGCTGAACAAACTGCGTCTTGATCCAACATTTGGACCATCGTTCCGTGCCGTGCTGAAACGAGCAATATTGTATGGTCGCGACTGAAGTGTTGTACTCATCTTAAATGCATGCATCTACATTGTGCGGACTGCGGAATATGTTCGGCTTAGGCGATTGCCATACCTTTTTAACTGTCGTTGTTTTAATTTCATTTGACGTGTCTGGTGAAAAGCCACCGCAAAGATGTGGATCCATGACAAATACATCTGTATCAACGGAGATGCCGTTTTCTAATCACCAGAACAAAGCCATTCCATCAAAACTGCTTCATGTCCCACATAATAATTCGGCCATGCTTCGGTAGATGTTCTGATTCAGCAGGAGATTTGCGATTATTGCCGCCACCTGCTTCTGAGTCATCCCGTTTTCCGTCTACCACAGCCCTGTTTAACTGATTTTGCGGAAGCTATGCTGTTTTGCCTCTGGCAATCTTCTGAGGCGCATTATACCGGTTCGGTGGGCCTCATCTTGACTTGGCTGCAAAACAGCGGCCTCGAGGGAACGCGCCATCAGACGCCCGCTTAGCCGCCTGCTTAGCTTAAGTGACTCGTTTTCTGCGCACCGTTTTCAGGACGGGCCTGGTCGACAGCAGCCACCTAACCAGTGAGATGGGTGAGAAAGCCGCACAATAGACAACAGGGTCAGGTGCACACTGCACAGGTCGGCTTACAGATACCCATTCTACGCTTTGACAAAGTTTGCTGCCATTGTCCGGTTGTATTAATTTAAAGTGAAAACTGACTTGGCAAAGTTTAAATGTAATGAGAGAATGCGAGTTTGTATACTACAAACAATGCATGTTGCGTTCTGAAAAGTAAGTGGGTATTTATTTGTTTAAGTCTTAGGTAGAAAAAGAGCTCACAACTTTCCGCGCCTTGTGACAGTCAATACGCGCGATACAATCAATTCCCGTGAAATCCCGTGAACGTCATATCTTGTCATTGGCGGACCGTGGATCAAAATACATATTTAGAAGGGATACTTCTAGCAAATTTGTCATCTATGATATTGATGCAGGCTTGAGGCATACATTCCCATCCACGCATACCATAATTCCATCTGGATGTCCAGGTTTGATATTTACAATAGAAGTAGCGATACCCCTGATGGTGACAGAACTTAAGTGATCGTTTCGACTGCTTCCTAAGCCTACTTAACACGCGCAGTGGAGACGGGTATGCCACTAACACGCAGTGGAGGAGGGGGGGGGGGGGCACTATAGTGCCCCTCTAAGATCTTCGAAAGTAGGAGAGCTAGAATGATCAGGCTTACAGAGTATGTAGGTGCTATAATGATCTACATTTTGTAAAATTTTCTTGACTTTCAGTCATTATCTTCAAGGTCAAACGAGGTCACGAAGGTCAAATCTGGCCAAATGTCACAATTAAATTTTAATTTGACCTTTGTGACGTCACAGGTCACCAGAAATGTGTCCAAAGTTATTTACGGGGATGAAAATTTACATTGTCTACCGAATGGCGCTTGAATAATTCCGATCCGACTGTTGGTTCCGAATATATCGCTTTGCCGACCGCGATTCTGGCCGCCATCTTGGACTGAAAATGCATATAGTTCAAAAATTGATCGACCGATTTCGATTTTTTTTGTCAAACGATCTGCTATTGTGTTGGTGTTAATGTCACGCAACAAACATTGCCCTGCTTTGCTTCATTTTTGAGATATTCACGAACAACTTGTGGGGGGGGGACACAAAAGTGCCCCCACCCTCCACCGCGCGTGTTAAGTCACCCCCAGCTGAGACAGTGCCACAGCTGCGCCGCAGTGTTTCTGACAACCACCCCCCATCGGAGAGAGCTCCATCAGCCTCCCTGATCTGCGGCAGCCGGACGCCGGCGTGTGGGCTGGCTGGCTGGCTGGCTGACTGCTCAGCGGTCACAATATCAGCCTCCCTGATCTGCGGCAGTCGCCCGCCGGCGTGTGGGCTGGCTGGCTGGCTGGCTGACTGCTCAGCGGTCACAATATCAGCCTCCCTGATCTGCGGCAGCCGGCCGCCGGCGTGTGGGCTGGCTGGCTGGCTGGCTGCTCAGCGGTCACAATATCAGCCTCCCTGATCTGCGGCAGCCGCCCGCCGGCGTGTGGGCTGGCTGGCTGGCTGACTGCTCAGCGGTCACAATATCAGCCTCCCTGATCTGCAGCAGCCGCCCGCCGGCGTGTGGGCTGGCTGGCTGGCTGACTGCTCAGCGGTCACAATATCAGCCTCCCTGATCTGCGGCAGCCGCCCGCCGGCGTGTGGGCTGGCTGGCTGGCTGATTGCTCAGCGGTCACAATATCAGCCTCCCTGATCTGCGGCAGCCGCCCACCGGCGTGTGGGCTGGCTGGCTGGCTGACTGCTCAGCGGTCACAATATCAGCCTCCCTGATCTGCGGCAGCCGCCCGCCGGCGTGTGGGCTGGCTGGCTGGCTGGCTGACTGCTCAGCGGTCACAATATCAGCCTCCCTGATCTGCGGCAGCCGCCCGCCGGCGTGTGGGCTGGCTGGCTGGCTGACTGCTTAGCGGTCACAATATCAGCCTCCCTGATCTGCGGCAACCGCCCGCCGGCGTGTGGGCTGGCTGGCTGGCTGGCTGACTGCTCAGCGGTCACAATATCAGCCTCCCTGATCTGCGGCAGTCGCCCGCCGGCGTGTGGGCTGGCTGGCTGGCTGGCTGCTCAGCGGTCACAACATCAGCCTCCCTGATCTGCGGCAGCCGCCCGCCGGCGTGTGGGCTGTCTGGCTGGCTGACTGCTCAGCGGTCACAACATCAGCCTCCCTGATCTGCGGCAGCCGCCCGCCGGCGTGTGGGCTGGCTGGCTGGCTGGCTGACTGCTCAGCGGTCACAATATGCCATGCCACCGATGATGTATCCGCGGCACCGGCCAGCGCCGCCACCAGACGCCACAAGTGGTGTCATAACGTGCCGAGTCATTGTCGGCTGCCACCGGCCACAGGTGGCGCGCAATAACCTGCTGACCCGGCCAGCGGGCAGTCCATCACAGCCGGGGGCGCCGACCCCCAGCACCTGCTGACCCGGCCAGCGGGCAGTCCATCACAGCCGGAGGCGCCGACCCCCGGCACCTGCTGACCCGGCCAGCGGGCAGTCCATCACAGCCGGGGGCGCCGACCCCCGGCACCTGCTGACCCGGCCAGCGGGCAGTCCATCACAGCCGGGGGCGCCGACCCCCGGCACCTGCTGACCCGGCCAGCGGGCAGTCCATCACAGCCGGGGGCGCCGACCCCCGGCACCTGCTGACCCGGCCAGCGGGCAGTCCATCACAGCCGGGGGCGCCGACCCCCAGCACCTGCTGACCCGGCCAGCGGGCAGTCCATCACAGCCGGGGGCGCCGACCCCCAGCACCTGCTGACCCGGCCAGCGGGCAGTCCATCACAGCCGGGGGCGCCGACCCCCGACCGGCGGGTCGGGGACGATGGGAGCATGTCGGACTCCACACGGGGTCGGTCAGGGGTAAAAAAGGGTAAAATTTGCTACAAACCGAATTTCACGGAGCCCAATTGTGCTACACTTTTCATCGAAGCTACTTTTCATCGAGTTGCTACATTTCCACTTTTGTCAACTGCAAATGTTTATATCTGCTAATGCGATAATTCGCTACACAAAACTGGCAAGCAGTTCAGCAGGAGTTGCAACGTTATTGAGCCGGTTCTTCGTTTGCAGCTAGGCCAGGCTTATTGCTATACCCGAGTGCTGATCTACCCACCTCGGCAGGGCCTCTCGTAAGGATTTTGGACTCGGTGGGCATTTTGGCGAGGCGGACTTATGGGATTATGGAGAGGGGGCACCGGCGGCTCCAGTGGGCCCCTTTAGCCCTAAGGAGGGGTAGCATGTTTTTTTAGGCCCTCCTCTTTTCTCCAGTCTCATTTCCTCGTGATACCCTTATGGTCTGATTTAAATAGCAAAATAACGCTCCAGCCTTCCGAAACCTCAAATTTCGCGCCTCTTGGCGGCGCTATTGTTATGTACAGGTGTCAATTTCTTCTCAATATTAATACTTGTGGCGTTTCAGGACAGTTATGTGCAGATTTGTCTTCTAGACCCCACATTAGCAAAATCTTCCTTGTACACCTTGCAACTGTCGAAGATTGGCTGCGCCCCAAGCCGCTTGGAACATCTAGGGTTATCAAATAGTAATCATGTATCAAATTAAAACCTAGTATAAAGGGAGCTAAACCGGTCGTACGAGGCCAAATAGCCAAATAATGCCTATGAGGTTCGTAGGCATTATTTGGCTCTGTTAGTAATGCAGCCAATGCCCATTTTATGTTAAATCTGTGAATCAAATTAATTATTTTTTAAGGGAAATAATGACTTTTGTATTTGTTTAACAACAATTTATTAGGCTACCGTTATGGTATACAAATGATTTGATCAAAATTTAAGAATGAAATACAAATATTGCCTGCTTCAAAGTTGGAAGTTTGGAAAAATGAAAAGCAAGTACATATACTTCTTTCGGAGTTCATGATCGGTGTTTTACCTCCACTATTGGAAACGCGATATATCAATCTGTTCAACGTTGTTGAATTATCTCTCAACAAATCTGGGGTCAAACTAAACAGCCGATTTCATTGCACTTTTTTCAAATGTTTGTTGACTTTTTATAGAAATTTGGTACATATTCGCACAAGATAGAGTGCATGAAGCATATCATATACCTTCATGATAAATAACAATGCGTATGTAGGCTAATTTTAGCTCGGATAGTGAATTCGTTACCAAGTACTTGTTGGTACCGACCGTTATAAACGTGAAATTTTATCAACTTTAACTTGAAATATCTTTCGGTAGGAATGTTTATATGCACAATGTGATCAATTTACAATATATTTTGGTCTCGTCTATCGATTTCAAGTCATAACTCCATTTTTGTGGAAAAAAATCAATTATTTCCTATAATTAAATCTATATAGGCATAATAATAATGTTCGCGCCGCTTCGAGGGCGGGCAAAAACAAATTTCACAACTGATTACTTGCCTTTGGTAACGACACCCGTCAGTGACATATTTCAATAACTGAATATTTTCTTTTCTGTTACCAATTTTCTAAGGGTTATCGGTTTACTTCTGGGATTTGAGAGGCTCTGGTTATAATGGAGTTGTGACTTGTGATGGCATCCTCTGCTCAGTTCTTCGTCTGTATCATTTTATCTGCTGCTGACCGGAGTTCCCGTGGCCCGAACACGAAGAAGTAGATGCGTCCGAAGCAGGATCTAGCAACCACAACACCGAAACGCGGAACTATCGCCAGTATCGCCGCAGCAATCATTCCGTGCTGAAACAGTTTACAAACATGTAGGCCGGCGGAGTGTTTTTCCTGACCTTTAAGCTTTCAGTTTTCACTGTCTCTACTTTTTAGCGTGGATATGTGTTTTTTTAACTTTGCATCCATCTTAACCTGACTCTGTTGGAATAAACCGTCTTGCATGGAAAGGCGCTGAGATCGTGAATACAAATAAAAAATGACGGGAACACGATGAACCATATTTATTATATTATATCTGAACTCAGAAAATCCCCCAAATCACACAGTAATGAGTGATGTCCAGTACAGAAGTTAGTAAAACATTGACTGTGCTGTGTAGCTCTGCACTCACAAAAAAAAAATAAACACCCGCGCAGGGTGTCAACACACCTAGCCCGTGTGATGCCCACATAACCTAAAATACGTCGCCTGGAAGGTGTTTTGTTTAGCACTCAGAGAGGCGTACCGGAACAACCGTGATCGCCGCTGCATGGTGCGTATAGGTTTAACGGAACACCCTTGATAACCGCTGCATGGGGTGTCGAGGTGTCGCAATACTCATGCGGGGGGGGGGGGTGTCGATTGACGCCTCAGCCGGGCGTATTGCGGGAGTTCGTTTACCACTGGGAGAGGCGTCATGTCACCGCTGCATGGGGTGTCGAGGAGTCGCACTACTCATGCGGGGGGCGTCGATTGACGCCTCAGCCGGGCGTATCGCGGGAGTTCGTTTACCACTGTGAGAGGTGTAACG
The DNA here is from genome assembly GCA_036785665.1 of Chirona hameri. Lineage (NCBI taxonomy): Eukaryota > Metazoa > Arthropoda > Thecostraca > Balanomorpha > Balanidae > Chirona > Chirona hameri. The sequence goes on from JAXIVJ010011329.1 coordinate 14,356, forward strand.
GTCGCCGCTGCTTGGGGTGTCGTGACGCAGACGCATAGCGGGCGGCGGCAGCCGCCGGGCGCCGGCTCAGAGACGTGTCGCAACTCGCAAGACTCATGCCAATCTGAGCATTCTGACCTGACTCTGACCACTCGCGCCAACTTTCCCAATCCTAGCAACTAATAATAGCTACATTTTCGTGCAAAACCATTGTATTAACACAAACCGTGACTAATTAGAAACAGATCAATGTATCAGCATCAACATCACAAATCATCATCATCAAACATACTCATACATAATCATAGTTACTAAGGATCAACAGTCAGCTACATATATTCATATGTTTTAGAAGCTTTATTTTTCCGGTCAGTGCAGCTCCAACCGGATGCGCAATACTTTGTTGTGACCGGAGGGCATGCAACATGCCCTCCCGTCACAAATGCCATCATACCTAATGTTTCTCGATCACAAATGCACAACTAACTACATTTATAAGATCAAAAGAACGCACGAATTGCACACTCCCAACTCACAATTAGGTACTTATAACTCCGAACACGACGCACGATTGACAGCCTTTCGCAACTCAACGGTAACTGACAACGATCGACGCACGCACTTGCACAACCCGCCGCGACCAAGGTCACTGCTCCACTGAACTGCTGCCGGCCGGCCGCTGCCGGCCGGCCTACGTTTGATAAGTGTGCGCGCGCAGCTATAGCGGCCGCCTGCTCAGGCCGCCACACATCAGCGAGGCGTAAATGGGAGGTGTCGATGCGTACCTGAGCTGGCGGTGAGCGACACATGACGCAGGTGCATTGAACATCAACACAGTGGGCAGGTGTCCGTGAAGACCTGAACTGTGGGTATTGAACACACGATGCGATGGTGGTCGGCACCCACACACCACGCAGGTGTCTGCCATGAGTGTGGATAGCGAAGCCTCAACAATTACACCCCATGCATGAGTAAATTTCGGAATTGACCCCCGTGGTAGGAGTTAACACCCGGGTTGTGTGTAGCGATTTTGTGAGTGTGGGTAACAGCGACCCAGATCATAATGAATGACTAGAACCAGTAAGACGCCGAAGTTGGCGATCAACGAGCGAGCGCAAATAATATGTATGGTGAATTTCAACTCCATCGGGCAAGTAGTTTCTGAGATACAAAAAGGGTGCGCACGTCCGCACGTGCAGAAGCACCCCACCCCTGACTTATGGGAAAGTGGCGGCTGAGAGGTCCCTAACCACGCACAAAATTTGAACACAATCGGCTCAGCCGTTGTGGAGTTATTGCGAGGAAACACCTTCCAACATCCCTCACGCGGCACGCGGCACGCGCAGTGGTAGTCACCCACGTGAGTCGCCACTGGTCTCAAATAGGATAGGTTGGACGGGGCTGCTCAGCAAAGAAGCCCGCTTGTCAATCGGACGTGCGGTTGCAGAGATATTAGCTTGTCAAAAGCGTCGCCACGGGCCGGGTCGGGTCGGGCCGCTTATATTCAGATTTTTCCCACATACCACGGAAAGACGAGCGAGCGCGAAGCGCTCGCTCGTAATAATGACTCGAATCCGTATAGGGTTTATCTGTGATGGACTCTACCTACACGTCGCCCGTCTCGCGAAAGAATTTCACCACAAACTCGCGTTTTTGGTATGTTGATGCATCCGCACAGGACAAATTTACTGTACCGTTGCCAGAATGGTTGTTTTGTTGTTTTTGGTCACCGAGAGGGGACGGGAGATTACGGATGCCCGTTATGTCATAGTTTACAACTCGGTGAGCAAATTCTCGCCACTGGGTGGGCATTTTGGAGCACTGGGTGGGCATTTGCCCACCCAGTTACTTACTTACGGGAGGCCCTGCACCTCGGCACCAATCTAATCGTACCCTCATGGTATAATCACTTGTTGATTTAATGTCCAAACAAGTTCATCATTTGCAATAGAACAGACGACTATATTCTGCCTTCCAACATCCATCCAGACGACATAACCAATATACTCATGTAATTTCCTATATTGATTGCCTTGCATTATCTACCTCTATTTCACCTTCCTTCCACCCCTGCATCCCCAGTCCTCTCCGCCTCAGTCGCTGCCGGCGGCCGGGCCGGCCTTGTCCTGCGTTGCTGCTGTCGCCTAGGTCATCGTTAGTGGCGGTCGACGGACCCGGTTCGACGGAGAGTGATTCGGGCCCGGTGCCGGCCGCGGCAGACCGACATTGGGGAGGGATTGACGGGGAGGCGGGTTTCGCTCTTCCCCGTTCAGCTCTTCCTCGTTTAACAATCTTTCGCTACCGCTTGCCCCCCCCCCCCGCCCACTCAACAACTTTTCGGTTTCGGTAACGGGCATCGAAACCCCGCTCCCCCACTCGTTACAATTTCCGGTGTTACTTCAACCCTCCCTCTGCTCAATAACTTTTCGCTGACGGCGACCACTAGGCATTCCCCGACCCCCCCCCCCCCCCCCCCCCATTTGAAAGGCATGGAATAGCCCCTGATGACAATATTCAATTTTCAGGAACACTTTGATGTCAAGACTGATGTTTGATTGCTAATGAATAAGTCACACCAGTTGTACTAGCTCGTTAGCCAGCATGTTGTGGATTTGAGTAGGTATTGTTTGGAGTTGTTCTTGTTACAGCGGTTACAGCTCCTCACTTGGTTCAACTCACGAAGACCCCGAGCATGTTCAATACATTCATGTTTGCCCCCAGAGGCCCGGACAAGAGATGATGACAGATCAGAGGAGAACACGGCTTGCCGACACCACCATCCGTCAGTGCTCTAGGCGGAACTGGAGACGTATCAGAGGACTGTTGTTCTCCAGCAGCCTCTGCGGGAGACAACAGCGATTACGGCGCAATAGACGGTTAACCCGCGTGGCGCTGGAGTCTCCATCCGAACGTGCGGTGCTGGGGGGTAAATTTTACACCCCCCCTCGTATCTTCCGAACCAATAACTGCAGCGATACGCGCAAGGCGGCGATCGAAAGCTCTCAGTGAGAAGAATCTAACGCATGCCCGAAATTATTAACATAAGGTCACATGTCAGGTCACGGTCAGGTCAAGTGTCAAAATTTAAGTATTTGGGTTTTTGGGCTATACTTTCCATTCAAAGCCTTGTATTGCAACTATTATCTCACAAAGTGCTCCCAAATGTATAATGCATCTCCTGCATAAGTAAAAGTGAAACTTTAAGCAAAGGTCAAGGTCAAGGTCAGGTCACACAAGGTCACAGGTCTACGAAAGCCATGCGACACATGTTGTATGGGTTATTTTACACGTATAATTCGATAAAAGCAGCCATTTTCACAGCCTGACACCATATAATCGCCCTCAGGTCAAGGTCAGGTCACAATAAGGTTAAAATTTGAAATTAATTAATCTAAATAAACATTACATGTTTCTAGACTAGTTTTGTCTTCTAAATACAGTGGTGGCATTTATTTATCTGTATCTGGTCAGTAAAAGCCAAAAAATGCAATTAAAAAAGGTGACGTCATGAGTTACTTGTTCTTAGAGAGCTATAAGTCAGTCAAAAATAAAGAAATTGCTTTGAAATTTGGTTTGAACATCGTTCATACTCGGTTCTCTAATATATCTTCCGGTTTTTTGAAAATCTTCAAACAAAAAAACTTTTGTGGAAATTCTTCCCCCAAAATCAGTTTTTTGAATTTTGGGGGGTCAAAAACCCAAACTTTTGAACATCTGAGATAGCCATGATAAAGACAATGTTATTTACTTTCTTTTGACGCCTTTATTTGCGATTTGCATCAATACGCTATTTTCTACGATTTGTCAAACATTTAACGTTTTTTCACCAAAAATGACATGACATGACGTCACTAAAACGTCATTATCTCCTCAAAATGTTCACGAATTTCAACAAAATTGTAACACAAGATGTAGAATTGACGCACCATAAGGTTTCGTAAGTTTCACTTCGATATCTGTCATAGTTTTCAAGTTATGGAAAAAATCCGGGAGGGGGGGTAAAATTTACCCCCCCAGCGCCGCGCGGGTTAACTTATATTGATATATGCACATATGAGGCCAGGAGAGGGAATACAATCATTTTTTTGCAGAGGGGTCATAATATTGCAAGGAAACTAAGATGCACGGACCTACAATGACATAACATTCTGCAGTTTTCGGATGAAACACGCACCACAGGGATAATAGCCGTTTACGAACGAGTATGAGATAATAGCCGTTTTCACGAAGGATTTTGCGTTTGGGGCGTTTGGGGCATTTGGGGCGTTTGGGGCGATTGGGGCGATTGGGGCGTTTTGGGTAAACGGGTCTATAATTCGTAAGAACACGGCTTTACCTGGTGATTTTGTATATCAATCGCAACTTTATGAATTAATGCATTTTTCTGGAAATTCCATTTGAATGATAACACCATAAACTACTTAAAATTAACAATTTCATCTTAAACTAGCTCTGGTGATGCCATATGGCTGTGGTGGTTTGGGGCGTTTGGTGAGACTCCATCTTGCTCGAATCCCGGATGTGCGGGGTTCGGGAAATGGTCATATATTGCAACGAAATTATTTTCAGGAATAATAGTTTATTTCAATGAAAACTAGATGAATTAGTCCATTCATATTTTCAGTCATATTCCTTTTTCATAGCAAGGATTAATGATAATTAGCGATTTCGTTTTGATCATTTGTTGTAAGATGACGAGAATGCTGGCTCCGGCTCTGCGCTGGCTCCGCGCAGGCGCCGCCGCCCGGTAACCATGGCGACCACGTGACTCCGGCGCCAACCTACCCGTTACCATGGCGACGAGCCAGCCAATCGCCTGACGTCACGTTGCGCATGTGCAGAGCCGTGGTCTGCGCCCAGCCACAATAACATCGGAACGGTTCTCTGAAAATTCCGTTGTTATTGTCGCCAGCCTTCACTGCTTCCGGGTGCGGAACCCTGACCACGTGCCTGTGGCAGGGTTATTAGACCCCTGTTAGCTATGTTTAGGTAGGCAGATTCATTAGATACAAATTTGTTATACTCGGCAGTAGGTCCCCTCCAATTTTCTAGCCTTTTTTGCAGTTGGCAACACGTTCTGCCGTGTGGGCCAAATTTAACGTAGTTTTTAGGTCCCTCCAACACCGCTCCCTGGGTCATGGCGACCCCCCCCCCCCCGACCCCCCCCCCCCCCCCTATGGGAATGGTCTATGGGAATGGCACCCAGACAAATTTCGACAGGATTCAAAAGATATTGAACTTTGCTGCCAGAGTCATCTTTGGACGACGTAAATTCGATCATGTGGCTGATCTGCGTGAGAAACTCCACTGGATGGCGCCCCGACAGATGGCAGAGGCTCGCACGCTTGCCTTGACCCACAAGGTACTGCGGCAGGGCGCGCCTGATTCGCTCGCGAGCTTGTTTGTCCGGTGTCGTGACGCACGAGAGAGGACCACCCGGCAGGACAGACTCCTGCGTCTCCCCAGACCGAGAACCGAGGCTGGGAAACGACGATTTGCCTATCATGCTCCAGCGTTGTACAACGCACTGCCTGCCGGTGTCACCGAAATGACACAGAGATGCTTTGTTCGTGCTGTGGAGGCACATCTGACAACCGCTGGCGATACAGGACGTCGCTGAATGTGTTTGTGTGTGTGTATGTGTGTGTGTGTGTGTGTGTTTGTGGCATATGTCTCGTGTTTTGGACCTGCATGTTTCTATTCCTGTACCGTTTGACTCGGGGTGGTAATAGCCACGACGTATTGTGGATAACCCCACGATCGTAATACAATACAATACAACACAGAATGTCAGAGAGCTGTGGCCCTCCGGAATAGAGCATTTCGAAAATTTCAAGCGTGCATTACTGCAGAAAACGAACACGAAGTACGGAGGACCCGCTCTCTGGCTAAAAAAATCATTGACAAAGCAAAAAAAGAATCTTGGCAGGAATTCTCATCTACCTTTAATCGATTTACCTCCCTTTCAAAAATTTGGACATTAACCCGCGAGTTACTGGGGGGGCTATTTTTTGCCCCCCCCCCCTCCCGTTATTTTGCAATAACTCCTTAACGAACACCCGTATCGTCACCAAACTTGCAGTAACTTCTCTCACATCAATTCTACACATGTTGGCAAAATAAAAAATATGAGGCTATGATAGGTCAACCGGGAATGACGTCAGAGTGACGTCATGTTCTTCGGTTTTTGTTGCAAAATAATGGTTTGCGGAAAACGCTGTCAAAGGTACGATATTTGAGATAAACTAAATTGTATTAAATAAATTACTGACAATAGACCGGGCTATCAAACTGCAATCTCGAATTTTTTAGTTTTTTTTAATTCAAAATTTTGAGAAATCCAAAAAAAAAATTTTTTAACAAAATTTTCAAGAAAAAAATCTGAATTATCCAAAAACCGGAATATATGTAATCGATACGTATGCGGTGAATATGTGTACCAAATTTAAAGTCGATATCTTTGAAATTGACCGAGTTATGACCTTTAAATGACAAAAATCGACCACTTCTCACAGCATTACTATGACAAAAAACGCATTTCCATTTTTGCTTTTTACTTCTATTTATATGGAACAAACAATGTTCTAATGTCATTTTTTTGCGTTCTAGACGAAAACAAACCCATAAATATGTGTTACAACGCCTAATGACCGTAATCTGCAGCTTGACCTCGTGACCTCGGATGACCTTGACCTGACCCAAGGTCATAAACAGCTTAAAAAGGTACTTAGAAGTGTCAGACACACGAATCATACCGATTTATCAACAGCTTATGCGTTTAATATCGCAATTTTGCGCGACAATTCCATCCATAGAGACCTTTTGACACGGTCAAACATTTTGTACTTGACCTGACCTGTGACGTCACCGGTGACCCCGAGGTCAACAATATTATGTTTCCCTCGATAAATTTCCAAGGGCTATCGAATGCCGTTTGAATTTTTACATTCGGTCCAGTAGTTCCGGAGATCAGAGGGGGGGGGGCAAAAAATAGCCCCCCCCCAGTAAGTCGCGTTATGAAATATACCCCAGTAACTCGCGGGTTAATTAGATCATTTTCAAATAAAAGACCACCGGCATACAAAATCCCACACTTACAAATACACAACACATCTTACACGTTTCCCCTAGAGGTGGCAACACAATTTGCACAACACTACGCTAACATATCATCAACACACCAATGTACACCAACTTTTACTAACCAACTTAACGATCAATTTCAATCTATTAACTTTGACTCTAACAACGTAAAAATATATAACTCTCTCTTCACCAACTCAGAACTAACATATGCTATTAGTAAATGCGGTAAAACTTCTGTAGGGCCAGATCAAATTGACTACTTCTTCTTCAAAAACTTAACTGAGACTGGTCTCACTAACTTACTAACAGCCTTCAACACCATGTGGTTTGAAGGCACTTTCCCTGAATCTTGGCATAGTAGTACGCTAATTCCTATACTAAAACCTCGCAAACCTAAACCTTCTCCCGCTAGCTATCGCCCTATTTCTCTAACTAGTTGCGCATGTAAACTATTCGAACGCATGGTTAATGGACGAATCAGAACATACGTCGAATCAAATAATTTACTTTCCCCATTCCAAAGTAGTTTTCGACCTGGTCGATCCATTGCGGACAATTTAGTCGGTCTTATTGACTCTGTCCAGCGCGGCTTTCGAGGAAGAGAGGTCACAGTCGCCCTCTTCCTTGACTTGAGAGCTGCGTTTGACAGAGTTAATAAGACCGCACTTTGAGTAAAGATCCATAAGGCCGGAATCCGAGGTAGACTCGCCAAATTTATAATCAACTTTTTAGGCAATAGAACTTTTAATATAAGGTGCGGCAACACATATTCTCCAAATCAAAATCAGGACCACGGAGTCCCACAGGGATCGGTCCTCTCCCCAACCCTATTTTTAATTATGATTAACGACATTTTCAGTAATATTAATAAGATCGACAAAGGTCTCCAATTTGCAATGTACGCTGATGACCTGGCAGTGTGGTTCTCGCATTCCAGTGTCGATCAAGCCAGCAAAATTTTACAACTAGTACTCATTGATATCAAGGTATGGTGCGACCTATCAAGGTGATATCAAGGTATGGTGCGAGATAAGGGCCTGGAAATTTCTCCAAGCAAATCGGAATCTCTAATTTTTTCGAAAAAAACAGCATATGTGGAACCCTACATTCCATTAAAATATAACAATCAAATTATCCCTTTCGTCAAATCATTCAAGTATCTGGGAATAACGCTAGACACGCGTCTCTCGTTCATCCCACACTTCAATGATTTAGTGCAGAGATGTACGCGACGAATTAATATTATGAAGCCATTGGCTGGTCGAGAGTGGGGCGCAGACCGCGCCACTCTCCTCCAGCTATATACTTCACTGATACGCCCAATCTTGGACTGTAATGCATTCTTATTTGATGATATATGTTCCCCAAAAAAATAAATGCGAACTGTCCAGAACACTGCCTTGCGGATCGTGACTGGGGCCTGTCGCACCACCAACACCACAAACTTACACATCGACACAAACATTGCCACACTCTGCCGCCGACGCAAACACACATTACTCAGATTCTACACCAGAGCAAGTTCACACCCCACACGCCCAACATTCCACATCTTAAATCACCCCGCACCCACAAGACGACAAAGACTACTACAAAAACGACACCCACTCATCAGTCACAGAATCAGACAAACACTCACACTATTTAACATTCCACACATCAACACAATGCCAACGCCACCACTCACATCTCACTGGCTCGACACAACACCAGACACACACCGCCTCTTCACACACAACAAAAACACAGTCACGGCGGCAGAGACACACACACTCTTCCACGAACACAAAGCACAACACATACACATAATATACACAGACGGTTCACGGCGCGACGGCCGAACCGGTGGCGCATATTACACAAACACAGCAAACAATAATTTCCGACTACCAGACATAAATAGCATACATACAGCCGAACTATAAGCGATTTTGTTAGCACTAATATATATTAGAAAAGAAAAACTGAAAGAATTAATCATTTGCACAGACTCGTCCGCCTCGCTATCAGCCATTTCATCAATTAGGGATTTTAGAAATCCGCTAGTATTCAAAATTAGACAGCTAATAAAGTATTTGAAAAACAAAAACAACAGCATTAAGTTCCTCTGGATCCCGGGACACGCCGGTATCACGGGAAACGAGGAAGCCGACAGATTAGCAAAGTTGAGCCTGGAGTTACCATCGGAAAACCATTTACCAAGTCCAATATCAGATGTTTTAAATTATATAAATTCACAACTTAACCCGCGCACTGCAGGGGGGTTGATTTCTGCCCCTCCCCCTCATGTTTTTTCAAAGATAGCGAAAAAACGGTGGCGCGCAGCGCCGCCGGGTTTTGATACACCTGTTAGGACATCAATTGCGCACACTTTGAGAAAAAAAATATGCTCGGGTCATCTCAGGTCAGGTCACCAGACCAGGTCAAGTGACCCCACCACCAAAAATGTTTGCAGTTGTGCCAAAGTCAGAGTTTTTCACCGATCAGGTTGAAACTTACAGGATGTCATGAGGGCATCAGTCCTTACAATTCGTAAAACTCGGAATTTTGATATCGGTGACCTAAGGTCAGGTCAATTTCGTAACCTCCCCATAATAAGTCAATGGGGAAATATACAAATGCTTCCTATTTCAAGGATATGCATGGTACTAGTCCAATTACTTCTGGATCATGTTATTATAGGATATTATTGATGATCCAAGTGTAAGTTTTGTTCAGTGACCCCTATTGGGTCATTTGAGGTCATGCGAGGTCACCATCACTTTTTTGTCAATAACTATCGACATAATGAAGATAGAGAAGTAAAACAGACATCAATGTGTTTGTCTCGTCGAGACACGTCTTCTAATTTGCAACATGCCCTACTTGGATCACCACTTGACCTTGACCTTAGGTCAAATTGCTAAGTTGACTTAACAAGGTCACCATATATTTCATTCAAAGCACTGTGACAAGATAAACACAATGGCGTAAACAGTTTTCCGTTATCTTTATTAAGTAAAAAGTTAATAGCAAAACACGATTTAGCAAAAAAACGGATTTTTTTTTTCTTTTTGACCTCTGGAGCCTCAAATATTGACCTGAGATCAAATCTGAGGACACTTTAGCGATTACAAATTTCACTGGCTGGCGTTTGACTTTCTCTGTTTGTTTCTAACTATCATTGTTTCTGAGATATATGGGAATTTCTGGAGCCATGTCCTAAAACAGGAGAAAAAAACTGGAAAATTTGACATTTGATGACCTCTGGTGACCTCAATTTTGACCTGACTTATAAAAACACTGAATACTTTCGATAGAACATGTATGAAGCTATCAAATGCCTTTTTCCGCTTCTCGCTACGTTGCGTAGTTTTCGAGATATCAGGGGGGGACGGAAATCAACCCCCCTGCAGTTCGTGTTCGGCGCAAAGCCGGTTAACCCGCGCAGTGCGCGGGTTAACATATTGCGCCAGCGTGAGTGGGACGCTGCTCCGCATTTCCACCTACATCCAATCAAACCAAAAACACAACATTTTATATCCAGTCATCAGAATTGTCGAGAAAAATAAATCGTACTAGCACGCCTCCGCCTCGGTCACACAAAAATTACTCATTATTATATTATGGAAAACCTTCCGCCGCCAAATTGCCAACACTGCCCAGGTTATCCACGTTACACTATTACACATTTGCTGCTTACCTGCCCAGTGCACGACGCAAAACGCCAGAAAATAATAGAATACACGCAACGGAATCGCATAACATTAAACTTACAGACGCTGTTGAGTGATAGTTATCCAGAATTGATTGGTCTCCTATTTGATTTTCTTTACCAAACACGATTATTTAATCAAATATAACAGGGTTTTTTGCCTAGCGCAATTTTGGCTTTCTGCGCAGGTTTTTCCACATTGCGATAGACGCTGGGTTTTTGTATTAGTTAGGAGTTTTCTCCCAGCAAATACACCCCACAACCAGGTCTCGCCGGGGCGCCGGAGCCAGGGGACTGGCAACAGCCTCCCGTTGCCGCAATGATGGCGCCTCGGCTCCATCAACACTGACATCTTTCGCAAGTGTATGTTTAAATGTGTGTTTGTGTGTCTGTGTGTGTATGAAATACAAAGTGTATGTATGTTTCTAGTGTTTTATTTAATTTTGACCTTGAACGAAATACTTAACGTAAGATAGATATTGTATTTGCATTGAACAATAAACTAACGTAAAATAGTCACCCTACTCCCCAGCTTGCCCGGGTTCACATAAACCGGTTAACGTAATATTTTCCTGACAAATTGCCAGATGTCACTCCCCACCCGGAAAATGGCTATAGGCCGGTCCGGGAAATAACTATTTTTGAGTTTTCAGTACCAGTGGCTGCAGAAAGCCCGCATGTTTCATGAGTTTATTATAAGTGCTTTTTCTGGGGTTATTTCAGCTTTGTATGAGTCAATTGATCAAATCAAGAGCATTTGGTGTGATTCGTTGCTTAAGTAAATGAGTAAGGATTGTTCCGGTTTTCTGAAACCAACGAAGTTACCGCTCTAAATTAGACGATCTCAGCGGGACGGAGCGACGATGAATTAAGGCCTGTCTATGCTTTTGACATTTGATTGCATTTCTCATCATAACATTATATTTCTTTGTCATTAATATCTTCAATTTTGTCCTAACTAACTGTCAATTGCGTATTTTATTTAATCAAAGCTAGTATACAAGTATACTTTTGGCCTCTTTTTAGGGTGTTTGCGGTATGTTTTGTAGAAGGAACTAACACAACACAAAATTGCCAGATTTGCTCCTGAATTTGAATATTCAAAGCAAACTTACGGGAAATATTGCATTGCAGGAGCATATACTTATTCATGAATTCATAAAATTGCGATTGATACCAACAATAACCGGGAAAAGCCTTGTTCTTACGAGCTATAGACCTAATCACCCCAAACGCCCCAAGCGCCTCAATCGCTCCAAACGTAAAATCCTTCGTGAAAACGGCTATTAGGCGAGTCCAGGTAGGTTTGAAAAGGGGGTAAGCAATGAGAATTGAAGTTGTAAGTGAAATAGTCATTGTTGACTAGTTAGTATCATAATAGCGGATACTATACTTATCAAAATGTCTTGCGCCTCCCCAGTTTGGATCCTGGATGCGCCTATGATGAAGTACAATATGCAAAAAGGAACTATCTACGATCAGTAACTTATTTATAGTGCTGGGTAGCAACATACCTGCGGTTAATATTTGTGTTCCTATTTGACCTCCCTTTTTCACTAACCTGCGCCTATGGCAAAAAATATGATTTAAAATTGTTTTGTCTAATGTCACAATGACATACCATTTCATCTATCAAAAAAATAACATAAAAAAAATAGTTTTATTCCGCATTTACTTCACCCCCATATTGAATGACCTGCACACGCCTATTATTTCTGAATTTGCTAAAGTCATTGCCATATATCAATCTCCAATTGAATCTCTATCGAATCCTATTAGTTGTGTTAAAATCGATTGATAAACATGATAGCTTGGATCACATATACCACTAAAATTGATAGTTTTTGCCCCGGTTGCCCCTCTATCAAAAATTTCGACTTTTTATTTTCTTTAGAAATGTGGATCGTATTGAGGGGAACCAAACGCCGTTTCATTTTTGAAAATCGGACGAATAGATCTCGAGATCTCCGCGGGGGGGGGGGGGGGGGGGGAGGGGGCGGAATCCCCCCTGGTACAAATAGGGGTAGCCAGGAGCCTGTTACAAATAGGGTTAAGTGTATGGCAGAGGCTCTTCTTGGCGGCAATTGCTGGCACTGGTGGATCCAGGGGGGAGCATGAGGGCTAATGCCCCCCCCCCCCCACACACACACAGGAATTTGGGAGGGGCATTCAATACAAGCATGCCCCCCCCCCCTGCGCGTTCCCTGCAGTGAACGTGAAAAAACAATGATCTTAGGAGACAACTTAATAAAAACGGAAGTGTTTTATTCTAGAGTTATTGAATTTAAAGTTTGTATGTATCCCTTGCTTTCAATGATAGACAAATCAGCGCACCTGATGCAATTCAAGCAGCCCCGGTGACGCTAGGGGGGGGGGGGGGGCAGAATCTGCCCCTCACGGATTTTCTCAATAACTTGAAAACTATGATAGATATCAACGTCAAACTTTCAGTATCTTATGCTGCATCAGTTCTACGTCTGCTCACCAAATTCCAATGAAATTGATGTAGTATTTTTGGGAGATAATGATGTTGACGTCATGTCATGCCATTGATGGTGGAAAAATGATACATGTTCGAATAATCGTAGACAATAAGAGTTTTGAAGCAAATTGCAAACAAAAGTTAAAAGAAAGGAAATGACATCGTCTTCAAAATGGCTATCTTGGATTCGTGAAAGTTTGTGTTTTTCACCAAAAAATAAAAACCAACTGATTTTTTATTCAGGAAAAAAATCCACAAAATCAATTTGTGTGAATTTGAAAAGTGAATTTCTTTAGCTCAAATACTAAAATAAGGTGACCGACCCAAATCTGCAAAGGTAAAAAATGGGGGGGGGGTACCTTTTAGCCACAAAAAGATGTCCTCCCCACGGAGAGAGGCTGGATCCGCCAGTGAGTTCACCCCCCCCCCCCCCCCCCACCGTTTGAAAAATCGACACCGCTGTCCTCGCACAAGCGCTAAGCTCTATAAGTATCACCTGTTATATTTTTGTAACGCTGGTAGTTAGAACTAAAAAATGCGTTCCGAAGTAAAAATTATAAGATAAAAACTGATTTTCCTTCACATTATCGCGAACCGTACTGATGGTTCATTCGGAACATCATCCCCCCCCCCCACTCAAAAATCCGTGGCGACGCCCCTGGCAGTGTACGATATGGCACCTACACTGTACTGTCAAACCTACACCAGAGCAGCAGCAGTGTACGATATGGCACCTACACTGTACTGTCAAACCTACACCAGGGGAGCAGTGTCCGATATGACACCTACACTGTACTGTCAAACCTACACCAGAGCAGCAGTGTCCGATATGGCACCTACACTGTACTGTCAAACCTACACCAGAGCAGCAGCAGTGTCCGATATGGAACCTACACTGTACTGTCAAACCTACACCAGAGCAGCAGTGTCCGATATGGCACCTACACTGTACTGTCAAACCTACACCAGAGGAGCAGTGTCCGATATGGCACCTACACTGTACTGTCAAACCTACACCAGAGCAGCAGCAGTGTCCGATATGGAACCTACACTGTACTGTCAAACCTACACCAGAGCAGCAGTGTCCGATATGGCACCTACACTGTACTGTCAAACCTACACCAGAGCAGCAGTGTCCGATATGGCACCTACACTGTACTGTCAAACCTACACCAGAGCAGCAGCAGTGTCCGATATGGAACCTACACTGTACTGTCAAACCTACACCAGAGCAGCAGTGTCCGATATGGCACCTACACTGTACTGTCAAACCTACACCAGAGGAGCAGTGTCCGATATGGCACCTACACTGTACTGTCAAACCTACACCAGAGCAGCAGCAGTGTCCGATATGGAACCTACACTGTACTGTCAAACCTACACCAGAGCAGCAGTGTCCGATATGGCACCTACACTGTACTGTCAAACCTACACCAGAGGAGCAGTGTCCGATATGCCACCTACACTGTACTGTCAAACCTACACCAGAGGAGCAGCAGTGTCCGATATGGCACCTACACTGTACTGTCAAACCTACACCAGAGCAGCAGTGTCCGATATGCCACCTACACTGTACTGTCAAGCCTACACCAGAGGAGCAGTGTCCGATATGGCACCTACACTGTACTGTCAAACCTACACCAGAGCAGCAGCAGTGTCCGATATGACACTTACACTTCACTGTCAAACCTACACCAGAGGAGCAGCAGTGTCCGATATGGCACCTACACTGTACTGTCAAACCTACACCAGAGGAGCAGCAGTGTCCGATATGGCACCTACACTGTACTGTCAAACCTACACCACAGGAGCAGTGTCCGATATGGCACCTACACTGTACTGTCAAACCTACACCAGGGGAGTAGTGTCCGATATGGCACCTACACTGTACTGTCAAACCTACACCAGAGGAGCAGTGTCCGATATGGCACCTACACTGTACTGTCAAACCTACACCAGAGCAGCGGTGTCCGATATGACACCTACACTGTACTGTCAAACCTACACCAGAGCAGCAGTGTCCGATATGGCACCTACACTGTACTGTCAAACCTACACCAGAGCAGCAGCAGTGTCCGATATGGCACCTACACTGTACTGTCAAACCTACACCAGAGGAGCAGTGTCCGATATGACACCTACACTGTACTGTCAAACCTACACCAGAGGAGCAGTGTCCGATATGGCACCTACACTGTACTGTCAAACCTACACCAGAGCAGCAGCAGTGTCCGATATGGCACTTACACTGTACTGTCAAACCTACACCAGAGCAGCAGTGTCCGATATGGCACCTACACTGTACTGTCAAACCTACACCACAGGAGCAGTGTCCGATATGGCACCTACACTGTACTGTCAAACCTACACCAGAGCAGCAGCAGTGTCCGATATGGCACCTACACTGTACTGTCAAACCTACACCAGAGCAGCAGCAGCAGTGTCCCATATGGCACCTACACTGTACTGTCAAACCTACACCAGAGGAGCAGCAGTGTCCGATATGGCACCTACACTGTACTGTCAAACCTACACCAGAGGAGCAGTGTCCGATATGGCACCTACACTGTACTGTCAAACCTACACCAGAGCAGCAGTGTCCGATATGACACTTACACTGTACTGTCAAACCTACACCAGGGGAGCAGTGTCCGATATGGCACCTACACTGTACTGTCAAACCTACACCAGAGGAGCAGTGCCCGATATGACACCTACACTGTACTGTCAAACCTACACCAGGGGAGCAGTGTCCGATATGGCACCTACACTGTACTGTCAAACCTACACCAGAGGAGCAGTGTCCGATATGGCACCTACACTGTACTGTCAAACCTACACCAGAGCAGCAGTGTACGATATGGTACCTACACTGTACTGTCAAACCTACACCAGAGGAGCAGTGTCCGATATGACACCTACACTGTACTGTCAAACCTACACCAGAGCAGCAGTGTCCGATATGGCACCTACACTGTACTGTCAAACCTACACCAGAGGAGCACCAGTGTCCGATATGGCACCTACACTGTACTGTCAAACCTACACCAGAGCAGCAGTGTCCGATATGGCACCTACACTGTACTGTCAAACCTACACCAGAGGAGCAGTGTCCGATATGGCACCTACCCTGTACTGTCAAACCTACACCAGGGGAGCAGTGTTCGATATGGCACCTACACTGTACTGTCAAACCTACACCAGAGCAGCAGTGTCCGATATGGCACCTACACTGTACTGTCAAACCTACACCAGAGCAGCAGCAGTGTCCGATATGACACCTACACTGTACTGTCAAACCTACACCAGAGGAGCAGTGTCCGATATGGCACCTACACTGTACTGTCAAACCTACAGCAGAGCAGCAGTGTCCGATATGGCACCTACACTGTACTGTCAAACCTACACCAGGGGAGCAGTGTCCGATATGGCACCTACACTGTACTGTCAAACCTACACCAGAGGAGCAGCAGTGTCCGATATGGCACCTACACTGTACTGTCAAACCTACACCAGAGCAGCAGCAGTGTCCGATATGGCACCTACACTGTACTGTCAAACCTACACCAGAGGAGCAGTGTCCGATATGGCACCTACACTGTACTGTCAAACCTACACCAGAGCAGCAGCAGTGTCCGATATGGAACCTACACTGTACTGTCAAACCTACACCAGAGCAGCAGTGTCCGATATGGCACCTACACTGTACTGTCAAACCTACACCAGAGGAGCAGTGTCCGATATGCCACCTACACTGTACTGTCAAACCTACACCAGAGGAGCAGCAGTGTCCGATATGGCACCTACACTGTACTGTCAAACCTACACCAGAGCAGCAGTGTCCGATATGCCACCTACACTGTACTGTCAAGCCTACACCAGAGGAGCAGTGTCCGATATGGCACCTACACTGTACTGTCAAACCTACACCAGAGCAGCAGCAGTGTCCGATATGACACTTACACTTCACTGTCAAACCTACACCAGAGGAGCAGCAGTGTCCGATATGGCACCTACACTGTACTGTCAAACCTACACCAGAGGAGCAGCAGTGTCCGATATGGCACCTACACTGTACTGTCAAACCTACACCACAGGAGCAGTGTCCGATATGGCACCTACACTGTACTGTCAAACCTACACCAGGGGAGTAGTGTCCGATATGGCACCTACACTGTACTGTCAAACCTACACCAGAGGAGCAGTGTCCGATATGGCACCTACACTGTACTGTCAAACCTACACCAGAGCAGCGGTGTCCGATATGACACCTACACTGTACTGTCAAACCTACACCAGAGCAGCAGTGTCCGATATGGCACCTACACTGTACTGTCAAACCTACACCAGAGCAGCAGCAGTGTCCGATATGGCACCTACACTGTACTGTCAAACCTACACCAGAGGAGCAGTGTCCGATATGACACCTACACTGTACTGTCAAACCTACACCAGAGGAGCAGTGTCCGATATGGCACCTACACTGTACTGTCAAACCTACACCAGAGCAGCAGCAGTGTCCGATATGGCACTTACACTGTACTGTCAAACCTACACCAGAGCAGCAGTGTCCGATATGGCACCTACACTGTACTGTCAAACCTACACCACAGGAGCAGTGTCCGATATGGCACCTACACTGTACTGTCAAACCTACACCAGAGCAGCAGCAGTGTCCGATATGGCACCTACACTGTACTGTCAAACCTACACCAGAGCAGCAGCAGCAGTGTCCCATATGGCACCTACACTGTACTGTCAAACCTACACCAGAGGAGCAGCAGTGTCCGATATGGCACCTACACTGTACTGTCAAACCTACACCAGAGGAGCAGTGTCCGATATGGCACCTACACTGTACTGTCAAACCTACACCAGAGCAGCAGTGTCCGATATGACACTTACACTGTACTGTCAAACCTACACCAGGGGAGCAGTGTCCGATATGGCACCTACACTGTACTGTCAAACCTACACCAGAGGAGCAGTGCCCGATATGACACCTACACTGTACTGTCAAACCTACACCAGGGGAGCAGTGTCCGATATGGCACCTACACTGTACTGTCAAACCTACACCAGAGGAGCAGTGTCCGATATGGCACCTACACTGCACTGTCAAACCTACACCAGAGCAGCAGTGTACGATATGGTACCTACACTGTACTGTCAAACCTACACCAGAGGAGCAGTGTCCGATATGACACCTACACTGTACTGTCAAACCTACACCAGAGCAGCAGTGTCCGATATGGCACCTACACTGTACTGTCAAACCTACACCAGAGGAGCAGCAGTGTCCGATATGGCACCTACACTGTACTGTCAAACCTACACCAGAGCAGCAGTGTCCGATATGGCACCTACACTGTACTGTCAAACCTACACCAGAGGAGCAGTGTCCGATATGGCACCTACCCTGTACTGTCAAACCTACACCAGGGGAGCAGTGTTCGATATGGCACCTACACTGTACTGTCAAACCTACACCAGAGCAGCAGTGTCCGATATGGCACCTACACTGTACTGTCAAACCTACACCAGAGCAGCAGCAGTGTCCGATATGACACCTACACTGTACTGTCAAACCTACACCAGAGGAGCAGTGTCCGATATGGCACCTACACTGTACTGTCAAACCTACAGCAGAGCAGCAGTGTCCGATATGGCACCTACACTGTACTGTCAAACCTACACCAGGGGAGCAGTGTCCGATATGGCACCTACACTGTACTGTCAAACCTACACCAGAGGAGCAGCAGTGTCCGATATGGCACCTACACTGTACTGTCAAACCTACACCAGAGCAGCAGCAGTGTCCGATATGGCACCTACACTGTACTGTCAAACCTACACCAGAGGAGCAGTGTCCGATATGGCACCTACACTGTACTGTCAAACCTACACCAGAGCAGCAGTGTACGATATGGCACCTACACTGTACTGTCAAACCTACACCAGAGCAGCAGTGTCCGATATGGCACCTACACTGTACTGTCAAACCTACACCAGAGGAGCAGTGTCCGATATGGCACCTACACTGTACTGTCAAACCTACACCAGAGCAGCAGTGTCCGATATGGCACCTACACTGTACTGTCAAACCTACACCAGGGGAGCAGCAGTGTCCGATATGACACCTACACTGTATGTACTGTCAAACCTACACCAGAGCAGCAGTGTCCGATATGGCACCTACACTGTACTGTTAAACCTACACCAGAGCAGCAGTGTACGATATGGCACCTACACTGTACTGTCAAACCTACACCAGAGCAGCAGCAGTGTCCGATATGGCACCAACACTGTACTGTCAAACCTACACCAGAGCAGCAGTGTCCGATATGGCACCTACACTGTACTGTCAAACCTACACCAGAGCAGCAGTGTCCGATATGACACCTACACTGTACTGTCAAACCTACACCAGAGCAGCAGTGTCCGATATGGCACCTACACTGTACTGTCAAACCTACACCAGAGGAGCAGTGTCCGATATGGCACCTACACTGTACTGTCAATCCTACACCAGAGCAGCAGTGTCCGATATGGCACCTACACTGTACTGTCAAACCTACACCAGAGGAGCTGTGTCCGATATGGCACCTACACTGTACTGTCAAACCTACACCAGAGCAGCAGTGTCCGATATGGCACCTACACTGTACTGTCAAACCTACACCAGAGCAGCAGTGTCCGATATGGCACCTACACTGTTCTGTCAAACCTACACCAGAGCAGCAGTGTCCGATATGGCACCTACACTGTACTGTCAAACCTACACCAGGGGAGCAGTGTCCGATATGGCACCTACACTGTATGTACTGTCAAACCTACACCAGAGCAGCAGTGTCCGATATGGCACCTACACTGTACTGTCAAACCTACACCAGGGGAGCAGCAGTGTCCGATATGACACCTACACTGTATGTACTGTCAAACCTACACCAGAGCAGCAGTGTCCGATATGGCACCTACACTGTACTGTTAAACCTACACCAGAGCAGCAGTGTACGATATGGCACCTACACTGTACTGTCAAACCTACACCAGAGCAGCAGCAGTGTCCGATGTGGCACCAACACTGTACTGTCAAACCTACACCAGAGCAGCAGTGTCCGATATGGCACCTACACTGTACTGTCAAACCTACACCAGAGCAGCAGTGTCCGATATGACACCTACACTGTACTGTCAAACCTACACCAGAGCAGCAGTGTCCGATATGGCACCTACACTGTACTGTCAAACCTACACCAGAGGAGCAGTGTCCGATATGGCACCTACACTGTACTGTCAATCCTACACCAGAGCAGCAGTGTCCGATATGGCACCTACACTGTACTGTCAAACCTACACCAGAGGAGCGGTGTCCGATATGGCACCTACACTGTACTGTCAAACCTACACCAGAGGAGCAGTGTCCGATATGGCTCCTACACTGTACTGTCAAACCTACACCAGAGGAGCAGTGTCCGATATGGCACCTACACTGTACTGTCAAACCTACACCAGAGCAGCAGTGTCCGATATGACACCTACACTGTACTTTCAAACCTACACCAGAGGAGCAGTGTCCGATATGGCACCTACACTGTACTGTCAATCCTACACCAGAGCAGCAGTGTCCGATATGGCACCTACACTGTACTGTCAAACCTACACCAGAGGAGTAGTGTCCGATATGGCACCTACACTGTACTGTCAAACCTACACCAGAGCAGCAGTGTCCGATATGGCACCTACACTGTACTGTCAAACCTACACCAGAGCAGCAGTGTCCGATATGGCACCTACACTGTTCTGTCAAACCTACACCAGAGCAGCAGTGTCCGATATGGCACCTACACTGTACTGTCAAACCTACACCAGGGGAGCAGTGTCCGATATGGCACCTACACTGTATGTACTGTCAAACCTACACCAGAGCAGCAGTGTCCGATATGGCACCTACACTGTACTGTCAAACCTACACCAGGGGAGCAGCAGTGTCCGATATGACACCTACACTGTATGTACTGTCAAACCTACACCAGAGCAGCAGTGTCCGATATGGCACCTACACTGTACTGTTAAACCTACACCAGAGCAGCAGTGTACGATATGGCACCTACACTGTACTGTCAAACCTACACCAGAGCAGCAGCAGTGTCTGATATGGCACCAACACTGTACTGTCAAACCTACACCAGAGCAGCAGTGTCCGATATGGCACCTACACTGTACTGTCAAACCTACACCAGAGCAGCAGTGTCCGATATGACACCTACACTGTACTGTCAAACCTACACCAGAGCAGCAGTGTCCGATATGGCACCTACACTGTACTGTCAAACCTACACCAGAGGAGCAGTGTCCGATATGGCACCTACACTGTACTGTCAATCCTACACCAGAGCAGCAGTGTCCGATATGGCACCTACACTGTGCTGTCAAACCTACACCAGAGGAGCAGTGTCCGATATGGCACCTACACTGTGCTGTCAAACCTACACCAGAGGAGCAGTGTCCGATATGGCACATACACTGTACTGTCAAACCTACACCAGAGCAGCAGTGTCCGATATGGCACCTACACTGTACTGTCAAACCTACACCAGAGCGGCAGTGTTCGATATGACACCTACACTGTACTGTCAAACCTACACCAGAGGAGCAGTGTCCGATATGGCACCTACACTGTACTGTCAAACCTACACCAGAGCAGCAGCAGTGTCCGATATGGCACCTACACTGTACTGTCAAACCTACACCAGAGCAGCAGTGTCCGATATGGCACCTACACTGTACTGTCAAACCTACACCAGAGCAGCAGTGTCTGATATGGCACCTACACTGTACTGTCAAACCTACACCAGAGCAGCAGTGTCCGATATGGCACCTACACTGTACTGTCAAACCTACACCAGAGCAGCAGTGTCCGATATGGCACCTACACTGTACTGTCAATCCTACACCAGAGCAGCAGTGTCCGATATGGCACCTACACTGTACTGTCAAACCTACACCAGAGCAAAGTGAACACTGTGGTGCAATATCTGTGTACGCAGCCAGGTGAGCGTGGCTCGCGGTGTTCGCGGCGGGTCGATCGGTCCTGAGTCCGCAGCCGGAGACCGGCCGGGCCGCCATCTCGCCGTGCTGTATAATCAGCGGAGCCGGCGGGGGTGCCAGCTCGGCCCGGCACTGCACGTGTGTTCTCTCACGGCCGTGCGAGTCGCGTTACGGCGTACCAGCTCTCCACTGTGGTGGCGCCGCGCAGTCAGCTGGCAAAACCCGGCACCGCACGTGTGTTCTCACTCACGGCCGTGCGAGTCGCGTTACGGCGCACCAGCTCTCCACTGTGGTGGCGCCGCGCAGTCAGCTGGCAAAACCCGGCACCGCACGTGTGTTCTCACTCACGGCCGTGCGAGTCGCGTTACGGCGCACCATCTCTCCACTGTGGTGGCGCCGCGCAGTCTGCTGGGCATCCTACAGTCACGGCGCCGGTATCCGAGAGTTCCGAGGGCCCCAAGGGTTTCGAGGGATCCGAGGGGTCCGTGGGGTCCAAGGGCTCCTAGGGCTCCGTGGGTTCCATGGGTTCTGAGGGCTCCGAGGGCTCTGTGGCGACCGAGTTCAGGGCTCCATGAGAGAAAGATCATTAACATCCTCAGAGGCGCGTCCTCGGTAATGTTAATGATGTGTTTTTATGTACAGAGAACTTCTGCCGAAAATAGTTGGCGATCCAATCATTTTTTTTTTCTGAGCTATTTACAAGTAAACTAATAACTTGTACAATCTTCCAATGTTCAGTCAGTTATATAACTCTCCGTTGACTCGGATGTTTCTTTGCTGATAATATTATTGATAACTCAAAACGTGGAACGAGTCACAACTAAACTTTGTATTGTCTTCTCTTCCATCAATTTTACAAGTACTAATAATAGTAATTTTACAAGGGAAAAGAAACTCATTTTGCCAGGAACCTCTTGAGCAATGACATTTAATTGACTCTTAAAGTTTCACGTCCATCATTCGGACATAAATGTTGGTTCTAAAACTGCCGGGTTTGGAAAAACTGGAAAGTTTGAAGCAAAATAAAAAAAGTGGAAACTGTGAAATATTGCTTTCCTTAAAATGTTATCTCAAAATTCCCACACTAATTGTAATGTACTCCGAAAGCATACAAAGTAATGTTGATATAAACAATCTTACAAATGGAGAAAACAAATCACTATCATGCTCTCAATATAAGCCAATTTAAGTGAGCCTGGCAACGCATCGTCATTTAAGTAGAAGCTGGTTTCTCCAGCATGAGTGCTTGTCGTGCTATCTCATGAATGTATAGAGAAGGCACATGGCATGCTTGTATCAACTCCTCGTCGTGCCATATATGTCATATATCTACATGTCATGCCATATATGAGAAGTGACATGTCGTACCTCATATTACATCTGTTGTACACAAGTGTGCATACATCAAATACGAGTGTCACATGTGTGCCAAGTATATGTACCGCATGACTTAACTTCACTATACGATATTTTGGCAATTTGGTGATCTAAAATTGACATGAGGCAAGTTTAACCACAACAAATGAGGTCAGCGATTATTTTGCGCCCGAAAAAAACTGACGTCGAGTTTCACCAGCGCACGATACAAATTCGCCGACCTAAACAATAAAGTGACAGGTTCACTGACGGCGATTTTTACAAAACCGCATGCAAAATATGTGTGATGATATGTCACTAGTATGACTGGTATGCCTCAATTTCATACAAATTAGGAATGAGCAGGTATTGAATCTGGAATGTTAAATACACTACCTTTGAATACACTACTCAGCAAAATGCACTACTCAGCAGGTCACAAATGAAGCATACATATATTTTTTAGTATGCATAACAAATAACACAACATGCAACAAAGATCACTTACTCTGACTCAGGAATGGGATAATCTTGTCGAGACCAAAGAAATAAATATTCAGCGCAAATCGACTCACCAAACAAGTGCAGCGTAGCGGAAGTCGTTTTCCGGAATGACGGATGGCCCACAACGGGCAGCAGTGACGTCACGTAGCGTTATAATTGGCCTCGGGATTCATCTGCTTCCTTCATGTTTAAAACTTCCAAAAAGTGTATCTGGTTCCTACTTTGTAAGTGAATTTGTTCTTCAGGAAATACTTGAGGAAAATAACCGTTTTTCCGTTCGTTGACACAGACAAAAAATCGAATCCATGTGCCGTCACAGAAGAAAGTGCTACCAGATGGCGTACCTGTTATGTGTATCTTACGGTGTGCATTATAAAACTGGGGGCGCATATAAAGCAGTACTGTTTATCTAATTCGATTCACCATAAAATCGGGAGTTGTTACGCGTTTGTGACGTAAATCTGAAAATGACGTCATGTTGTATAATATTTTATTTCATGAGTATCTCCACAGTTCCCGGGTTTTATGACAAATTAATAGCATAATAATTATCTGCGTAATCTGTCTAGTCATTGTATAGCATTCGCTCGAATCTACCAAGGTCGACACTTCCCTTTAAGTACAATAAAACGACCATTTGGATTATGTGCAAATTTCGTGTGTGGTTAGGGACGCCTCAGCCGCCACTTTCACACAACTCAGGGGTGGGGTGACTCTGCACGTGCCCACGTGCACACCCCTATTCTATATATCAGGAACGGCTGAGTCAATTGTATTCAAATTTGCCGTGTGGTTAGGGACCTCTCAGCCGCCGCCTTTCCACAAGTCAGGGGTGGGGTGGCCATGTACGTGTGCACGTGCACACCCCTATTCTATATCTCTGGAACGGCTGAGCCGATTGTGTTCAAATTTGGTGTGTGGTTAGGGATCTCTCAGCCCCCACTTTCCCACAAGTCAACGATGGGTGCCTCTGCACGTGCGCACCCCTTTTTGTATCTCAGAAACTACTTGCCCGATCGAGTTTAAATTCCCTATACATTTCCTTCGCGCTCGCTCATTCATCGCCAACTACGGCGCCTTACTGGTTTATAGATGGTGATAGTTTCTTCAGTTGTGTCAAATATTCTCACGTAGCCTATACCATGTGTTAATTTACGACACAATTATCAATGTATACCTTTGCATAACCAGTGCAGTGAAACGGGAATCCCTGAAAAACTTAGCCCAAGCAAGCAAGCAAGCAAGCAAACATTCAAGCAAGATGAAGACGGACTTCGGCCCATCTTTAAAGTACTGGCTCCACGATGCGCGTTTGCCATAATACGAGTACGCTTTTGCATGATCTGGCTATTTTCATCACCGAAATATTGTCCGTTCCATAGGAATATAGAGTCGGCTCCACGCTAGAATGAAGTTTGTTTATACTCGAAAAGACGAAAAAGCGTATAGAAAAAGCGGTAAAGCGTCCTCAGAAAAGCGGAATCCTGAAAAGGCGTCCTCGGACAGAACAAATCATCACAAAACATTAAATCCTGCAAAAGCGACATTCAGTTCAAATATTTAGACCTAAATTAGTTTTTCTGAGGATCTTAGCTATGCGCTGACCATTCTGATACAGAGTTCGTTGCTTTGCGATAAAATAGGTGCATGTACACAGCGTGTATGGTTGGGGCTGTGCTGTTCGTGTCTGTTTGTTCGTGCAAGTTGAAGCGCAGGGGTGGTAAAAACGCTTTAAGTGGCGCCCACCTAACCTGGTATTGGAAAATTAGGCCCCCAGGTATAAGTACCGCGGCATGAAGTGTCATTTACTGGCTCGACATCGTTACTTTTGCTCACAGTGCGGTGACACAGACAAGGGCGGATCCAGAATGGGTGGTTTGGGTCAGTTGGGGGAGGGCAAATCCCCAAAAGTCTGACACAATTCTGAAAACTAATCGGATTTTGCTTGCTTATGCATCGATAACTGATTTTACAACTTTCCTTAGTAAAAGTTGCTTAGATTTTATATTATTTCATGAAATGTGACAACTTTCGCCGATTTCAGGTGGTTTGGGGGGCATGGTCCGTGGCCCCCCTCTGGACCCGCCCATGAACACAGAACATTGGTTTTAGGAAAGAATATGTGCATTAGAGATGCACTTTACAGCTACCAACTTTGAAAAGCTGGTGAGGTACAGTACTTCAAGCAATGTTAGCAAGTCGGCCCCAATCAATGTGGTGAGAATGCTAACTTTTTGACCAAAAGATAGGCTTATCAGAAGCTTAGCTTTTAATTTTCTACTGAAGCTGGGTAGACAAATATCCATTTTCTGTTCTGGTGTTAGATCATGTCCAGACATTTGAGCCCATGGTGGCCAAATTCAGAGACTTAGATGGAATTGAGGGATGTCAAAATTGTATGTCTTATCAAAAATGATAGCATGAAAGAGGTGTCTGGGTCTAAAAACACGAAAATGAGGTCAAAATTGTCATGTTTTTAAAACTGGACACCCCATTTCATGCTATCACATCTGGCAGCATGAAATAATTTTGACATCCCTCTCCCTAACTTCCTGAATTTGCCACAATGTTTGAGCCAGGTGCACAAAACTGCCCAAGTCATACAACTGGACAGTACCATAATGTGCATGCTTGCATTACAGCAGCAATTGTTGAAATTAGTTGCACTGTGCCACTTTAAAAACCAGTAAAACGCCTTTTTGGGCAATGACCGTGCGAGCGCGCTCTGGTAAAGCTAACACAGGTTTGAAATATGAAACGGTAAGGGAGCACACGTGGTAGTAACACCGTCATTTTAGTCCTTCAGAAAAATTGCCAGGCCGCAAGGCATGCCATCATAAAAATTAAGTTGCATTAAATTGTTCATGATATCCTTTCAAAATCCGCCAAAAGGGAGTGCGTCCTGAGCGCTGCATGCTTCAGCGTATAAATCAATGCTTAGAATAATACAGCCATTTTTGATCAACAATCATTTTAGCCAGGGGGTGCGGGTTTGAGGAATCAAAAGAAAGTCGTGCCAGCTGATGTTTGGTCCTCCGATTCCAGAGATACCGAATAGCAAAGAGTTAACAGGAACCTCAATGTATAAGTGCATTGCCGCCTCATCCAATTACAACAACGTCTGCTGCGGGTTTGGTTAATTCTACTGACAGGAAGTTAACAGGAACCTCAATGTATAAGTGCATTGCCGCCTCATCTAATTGCAATAGCGTCAGCTGCGCCGGTGTGGTCGCATGTGGTTGACAGGAATCGTAATGTATAAGGGCATTGCCGCCTCATCTAATTACCGCAAACATGAATTTATTATTGGATGCTTATGAAAATGTCCAATTGCTTGAAACGTTTTATAATTAAATTAATTACCAATGGCATATAATGTTTATGCAAAATATGTCTGGTTTAGGATATTTTTTTACATAGTTGTCAAACCATACACCCATTGTCCCTGTGTTGAAGCGGCAAACCCGCGCTACCTAGTTAAGTTACCTTGCATTTTAGCAAGGTATTTTGTTCATTCCGACGTTCGCGTTTGCCAACTGCCACGCGCTGTAGTACCACCTCTATCAGAACGCACTATACCAAATAAAAAATGATGGACCTATCCAAAGGTGAAGAACAAATATCAATCGGAGCAGTGGTTGCAAAGTTATTAGCTTCCGAAAAGCGTATGTATGGCCGGGTCGGGCCGGGTCAAAAGTAAATTTGTCTAGTCAGTTGACGAGAAACCTCACGGCCGCTTCGCGCCCGCTCGATAATTATGTAGCAATGAGCAACTGATGAACGATGAGCACCTTATACCTACAATGTCACCTAATTTTGAAAGATGGAATCAGTTAGATAACTACAAAAGGGCAATGATACCTGTTAGAAAGGAACTGAAAAGGATAATGATACCTGTTAAAAAACAATGGAATGTTAATATTCTCTCTCAAATGGATAACATCTTCATATACTGCAGGCTGAAACTTTGTGGCCAAGAAAAATTCAAATTTTGAAAGGAACAACATTCAACAATGCAGGTGGCCAAGAATGACCTCTCATCCCTCTTATTGATATGAAATTCAATATTTGCATGGCAAATCATGAAATAAAATGAATATGTATATACTCATTGTTGAAACACAGAACACTGCACTGATTAATTCATGGGCTCAATATTTTGAGATTCTGTTAACAACAGCACATGCAACAGGGCATGGGTGGAGCTTTTCTTAAAAAGTTGGTGGGGCAAAATGTCATATTGGCTGGGTGTTTTGCATGGTTGAAGCTAAAATTAACCATTTTAACGCCAGGAAACCTTCAAATCTGATAAAAGTTGGTGGGGAAAACCACAAGTTGGTGGGGCAGTGGCTCCACCATTTGAATAGGAAACTCCGCCCGTAATGTCATGTGCAATGATAGTTTGCCAAAAAAAAACAAGATAAGTAAAAGTGTAATATCCAGTCAGGTGAGACCACCATTAGTCAGGTGAGACCACCACCAGACTCATATCATTAGTATGAGTCTGGTATTTTGGCATGTAGTTAAAGGGAATAGGTCACCTTGAAAGTTGTCTTGAAGTTCAACCATACGGTGCATCTTGAGCTCAAAACTACGAATATGACTGGTTTAGACAACTGATGGATATATGTGGAGAAAGAAGTAAGTTTCTCTTTCTATTTTACGAGAAATCGTACGATAGCAGCTGGCGTGCTGGCTCCGCCCCGCTCCGCCTGACGCCAAGTACAGTCTCTGACAAGGGGCCGCCGCGCCGCCCGGGCGGCTGAGCGGATATTAACGAGGCGTCGTGCCCAGAGACCACGTGCCAGAGAGTGTACCTGCCTCCGGCGGCGAGCCGGCGGCGGCGAGCGGCGAGCGAGATGTCTCGATCGTGGCCCGGAACAGCGGATATGAAACCGGGCCCACTAGTCCTGTGTCGAAACTACTTAACGTAGGGAGGTTATTATTTCACCACACCCCATTTTTAGATCTGCTCTACAAATCTGCTATCTCAGTCCAAAACTCCATGTTAAAGGTGAAATATTCCCTTTAAGGTATAGTACTTTCATAGTCAAATACAAATAATTGAACATAGGCGGTGTTTAACCTTTTTTGCGTGCAATCATCTAAGCATGACACATATCAGGACACTAATGTTCAGATAAAATAGTGTATACATGCTCAGACATTGGGTTGATAAATATTTGCCAATGGCGGGCACCCTCAGCAACTCTTGTGCACCCTCTGGGAAGTGGGAATTCAGACTGGCTCAAGCTAGGGGCCTGGGGTTACCTATTGTTTTTCAAGTAATTTTCAGATTACTTACAGATGATCAATATAAAAAGAAATACTAACCACAGAACAAAGTACTATCATCACTTTCCCTATTATGATTATGTCACATGATGGGGTAAAAGTCCAATCTTTGGACACGT